>VDFB02193867.1:323218141-323250803 GCA_007258455.2 Sequoia sempervirens
CGGGGACGGAATCCCGATGACCCGGGCTTGGCTAGGGGGACGGCCGCCGGCATGCAACCATACCCAAGAATGAACGGCGAAAGAGGGGACCGGGCCCGAGGGGGCCGGTCGCCCTACGTGAAGAACGGCCGCGCAATAGGCGAGCTCCAGATCGACAGGGAGGGCCATTGCGATGGGTTTAGGCGATTTTAAAACATGGGTAAGGGGCGCCGCAGGGTGCCCTTCAATTTTATCCTATTTAATCAATTGTTCATTTAAACGAAATCCCCCAAAAATGATCAAAACGATGGGAGGGCAAACAAGGATGGCCTACCTCGGATACGCGAAGTAGGCAGGTGCGGAAACCATGGGGAATCGATGGAGCGAACTTTGATGATAACGATCGAGACACTACAGAAGGCGGTGTTCTCCAGTTAATCGCTGCTCCAATTCGCCTCAATTTGAACAATGAAAATGACCGACGAATTTGGGCATTATATACCCCAGGCGCCATTAATGCGCTCATTAAATGCAGGTACGGACATGCCAAAAGGTTGGTGAAATTCAAATTAGGTCGGTGGTGGCAGATGAGACCTCGGGGCCCGGAGGCTGGAGGGACGTGAGATGACGGCCGCCGCGAGATTTTGTGTTGATTGGGCGACGACGGCGACAGCATGCTCGAGGCCCGGAGGGTGGGGCGCCATCGAGAGTTCACCGCCGAAGACTTCATTTTGCATGGGTGGCGGTGGCAGCGAGCAACACCCCAGGGCCCGAGGGGTGAGCGACCGCCGGAGAGCCGCCGTCAAAGACGGCGATCCTGAGACGGAAGTCCGGACGAGGACTTCCAGAGCCCGGGGCCCGAAGGAGGAAGGGCCGTCCGGGAAATCCCTGATGAGTTCCGAACAGAAGATGGCAGGGCGGGCTCCGGAGGGCGGAAAGACACCCGGGGAACGTCGCAAAGGGCAGCGAACGCAAAGGGGAAACCCGATAAGGGAACCCCGGAGGCCTGGGCCCCGGGGGGCCGAGGGCCGTCCAGAAGCAAACGAAGCCAAAGGAACCCACGAGGCCCCGGAGGGCAGCAAAAAACCAAGAGGGAAAGCATGGTTGATTTTAGGATGAAACCTTAGAGCAATATCGACCACATGGAACGTGAAAAAAGAGGGACACGCAAAATGAGGCAGCCCTGAAAGACCCGGCAAGGCGAAAGAAAAGATGGTCCCCGTTCCGAATGGGGCGTGTGTGTGCTGAGGGCACAAAAAATGGCGACTCCGCTCGAGAACGCTCCAGAGCATTCTAGGGATAAATATTTATTCAGGATCCAGAATCTCTGGTTTTGCAGACCATGAGCGGCTTCCAAGGATGAACCCGGGAGAACGAGATCCTTAATTCGGTCAGCTTACATAACATCTCGAAAGTGTGTGTGAAGTGAGTTCATTCCTTTCCTAGGGATAGTAACCAGGGTTATTACTTTAACCAAGTGAGCTACATAAGTTGCCTAACACCAAAAGTAACCTGGACATTGGCCCGCTGCCAGTCAGGCGTCCATAGCCCCGGCGGAGTTGTCACTACAATCTCATGGATATTGCTCTACTGCCGGCCGGGCATCCATAGCCCCGATAGAGTTATCCGAACGCCCATACGGTCATTTATTTCCTTTTTTCAAAGTTTATTTTCTTCCTTTTTTGCTTTGATATTTCATTTCTCTTTTACCATTTAGTTCGACCGGGTAAGCATTGAAGCCTACAATGCGTTTGAGACTGCAGTGGTCACTGGAGTAGACTTAAGATTTTTCACTCACTTAGGTGTCGTGACAACCATAGCACGGTCCTTCAAAATTTATTATTATGTAATTTGTGTGAGATCTAAAATGTGGGTAAGAAGATCCAGCGAAGGGTCAAATTCTGAGCAGAGTTCAGACAGGGAAATCATTCGCGGATAGCTTTGTAAAGACCAATAGTCTAGAGTGAATGTTTAGCCAAAGAACACGGAGAATGGACAGCAAAGTGGACCGCTTGTTAGGCAAGCATGGCCACCGCGAAGGAGCAGGAAACATTTTCTGAAACAAAACTGTTGGGAGGGGAAAACAAAAAAATGACGCGAACAAAACGCAAACAAGCAAGAAAGAAACTACTCTAACCTATGCACATGTATTTATAACAAAGAGCTCGAAGGAGCTCAAGCCTGGAAGTAATGCTTCAAGTGCTGCCCATTGACTAGCAACGAGACGTTCTCACCGGTTAAGTTCTTTAGGCGGAAGGCATTATCTCCCAAAATATCAGCTATCTGAAAGGGGCCAAGCCAAAGCTTGTCAAATTTATTGTGTCCCCCTTTCTTCTCATGGGCCTTCTCCCAATATAGGACCAAATCTGCAATCCTAAAGGCCTTGATTTTGGCTCGGCGGTCGAACCATCTCTTAACTACGCCCTGATGTTTGGCAAAATTTTTGATTGGACGGTTTTGAACTTCCTCTAAATGTAAGAGCTCAGCTAAACAAGCTTCCCTACAATCTCCTCCTTCATCAAAAATCGTTGATGAACTGAAGAGTAGGAATCTTCAGGTGGATGGGGAATATAGGCTCAAGGCCATAGACAAGGTGGAACAGAGAATCACCAAGGGCAGCCTTGTGGCGGGTGCGATCAGCCCAAAGGGCAAAACGAAGCTGGGTATGCCAGTCCTTGGGATTCTTATCTAGCAGCTTCTTGATCACAGTAATCAAATTCTTGTTCGTGGACTCGGCAAGGCCATTGCCCTGAGGGTAGTAATTGGATGAAAATTTGAGAGCAATCCCATAGTCAAACGCCCAGCCAGCAAATTTTAATGAAGCGAAGGAAGGTCCATTATCACATACCAAAGCATACGGACAACCAAAGCGATTTAAAATAAAACTTTCTAAGAAATTGGTAACTACTTCAGTTGTACAATGCTTACAAAGTATTACTTCCGTCCATCTAGTACAATAATCAGTAGCGGTCAGAATATACCTGTGTCCTGCAGACGATGCAGGGCTTACCGGACTAATGAAGTCGAGACCCCATTGTGTAAAAATCCTTACCTCCAGCACGGGCTGCAGTGAGATAGCAACATTCCTCTCCTTGGTGGTAGCGGTCTGGCACGTATGACAAAAACAAACATGGCAATGGGCATCCTTGAAGACGGTTGGCCAATAATACCCTGCCCTTAATATCTGATGTGCCGTAGAAGAACCTGAGCCATGGCCCATACCAAATTTATTGTGAAATTCTCTCAAAACGCGTTCTGCTTCCTCCTTGCCAAGGCATCTTAGATAAATGCCCTCCTGATTCTTCTTCTAGAGAATGGACCCCTGTAACATGTAACCACTACTTTTCAATCTTAGGGCCCTCTTCTGGACTCCTTGCAGATGCTGCAGACACTTATGATTAAGCAGATAATAAACGACATCTTGGTACCATTCTCCCGGGGAGATATCTTCAAGCTGATATTGCTGTACCGTGAGTTCGGGTCCAACTTCTGCTGCTGTTTCGGCCATTGTACAGGTGAGTGCCTGCCCTCTTACCAATTTCATTGGTTGGATCTCCATATCATATTCTTGGAGCAGGGTGACCCACTTAGCCCTCTGTTCGCCCAACTCATTTTGCATGAGTAGCGTTTTGACCGCTGGGTCGGGGACGATGGCGAACACCTTGTTCCGTAGAATGTAGTGTCTAAATTTCTTCACTCCTCTGACTAAGGCGTATGCCTGCTTTTCTATGTTGTGGTAACATAATTCAGCATCTTTGAGGGGAGCACTCATAAAGGTGATCGGATGCTCGTTTCCTTCGGCGTCCTTTTGGGTCAACATGCTAGCACAAGAGTGTTCCGAAGAAAATAAATAGATGTAGAATGGCTTCAGATAATCCGGACTAACTAATACGGATGCCTCAGCAATGGCTCATTTGATTTCTTTGAAGGATTGTTTGGCATCTGGCGTCCACTCAACTTTAGCGTCCTATTTGAGCATGGCATTGAGAGGTTTGACAATTTCTGCAAAACTTGTGATGAACTTCCGGACAAAATTGATCTTTCTGAAGAAAGACTTTAATTCCTTCTTATTGCCCAGGGGCTGAATCTTGAGTAGCGACTCAATGCGTTCAGGATCAATAGAGATTCCTTGCTCTGAGATGATGTGCCCGAGCAATCTGCCTTCGGTCACTCCAAAAATGCATTTCTTAGGGTTGAGAGAAACCCTGAACTCTCGGCATCTCTGAAATACTTTACATAAGTCAGAGACGTGATCACCTCACTCCTTGGAGAATACGGTCAAATCATCCAGGTAGATCATTATGCATTTTCCAATTAGGTCTTTGAAGGCGATATCCATGGCACGTTGAAAAGTGGCGCTGGCGTTGATGAATCCAAACGACATTCTTCTGTATGCAAACATCCCCCACTTAGTGGTGAATGCTGTCTTGTGGCGATCCTCATATTGCACCATTACCTGATTATACTTAGAGTATCCGTCGAGGAACGACATCATCTGGGAGCCATTGATAATTTGCAGCACTTCATCCAGCGAAGGCACTGGATAGTTGTCCTTCTCTAAGGCGCGATTGAGATTACGAAAATCCACGCACAATTTTCTCTCTCCATTCTTTTTCCTGACCGGGACCAAATTGGCCACCCATTTGGAGTGCCTGACGGGAAAGATGATTCTTGCTGAAAGCAATTTTTGCACCTCCTTGTAAACGACAGGTTCTAGCAAGGTATTAATAGGGTGTTGCCGCTGGCGGAACGGCCTTACTTCCGTCTTCAAAGGGATGGTGTGCGTGATGACAGAGGTGTCGTATGTTTTCAAATCTTCGTAGCTCCATGCCACCACGTCATGATATCTTTTCAATGCGTCTGTGATTCCCTTCTTCTCTTTGGGCATACATACCTTCCCAATAAAAATGTTCCTGGTATCCTCGGCCGTGCCCAGGTTGTGAGTGTTTCACTGGTTGCTTATAGCCTCCTTTTTTGTTTGCCGATCATGATCCCTAATCTGATCCAGGTCGAATACACGCTCCAGCTGAACCTTGCCTCTGGGGATCGTGTTGGTCTTGAGATTAATAACCCCTTCTATGTCCAATTCAGCCTCCTATGGATCAGCTTCGTCAATTATTTGAGCTGCAAAGCCGTCAGAACTTGTGATGAACTGGAGGATATGCTTATCATCATTGAATACCTATAGGTGAGTAATATTATCCGGGACTAATGGCGTGGATGTTAGTTCAACAGTGAACTTCTTGAGCCTAGACAAAGAGAGGGGCTGTAGAGTGCTGGCTGCTTGAGCCAATGCATCAGCTGTGCGATTCTGAGCACGAGGGATCAATTGTATGTTGAATGCATCTAGGCCCTCTAGGAGATCCCACACCCTGTGTCTATAATTGGTGAGTCTCTGATCATGGCAGGAGTATAATTTCTTGACCTGCTTAACTACAAGCGCGGAATCCCCGAAGACTTGCAGCACTTTCACATTTTTCTTCAAGGCCATAAGAAGGCCAAGGAATAAGGCCTCATATTCTGCTACATTATTGGTGCAATAAAACTACAGCCGGTTGGCAGCGAGAAATGTCTTACCCCTTGGACTGATGAGTTTGATCCCTGCTCCAGCTCCTTGCCTTGACTTTGATCTATCAAATCAAAGCCTCCAGCACGCGGAGGGTTCCTTGTCTTCGGGTGTGACTGAGCCTCCGTTCCCTTTTGGCTGGACGGTGGGCCTTGTGATCTCAGGGGGGGTTTCTGATTCGGAGCAATGATCAATAGGCGGTTCTGCTGGTGCCCCCTTTGGTGTTTTCGTCGGAGGAGCAGCAGTTTTCTTCACATGCTCCACTGCTGCCTGGCACAGGCAACAGTCAAACTCGGAGTGAGTAGCGTTATGGACCCTACACCATTTCGGCAATAAGAGGTCTTGGAAATTCATTCTAGCTCCTAGGCTGAGCTGATCTCTTGCACATTTTTCCATGAACTCCTAGAAGCCATCGAGCAATCCCTAGTCGTCATCTTTATCCGGCTCATCATCAACTTCTACCAACATTCCTGCATCTGGGGGCATTTGCACAGAACCCGCCGAGGGACTACACAATACCAGCAATACTTCATCTGTGCGTTCTTCCTGAAGCTTAAGCTCATTTTGGTAAGCAAAAGGGTGATAATTCCCTAGGTCAGTCTCAGTGAACAACACCTTGCTGAGATTATTATATTCTGTGATCATATACTTCACACGGGGTTCACAGTCAATACAGATCTAATTTGGCAACCCCTTCCACGGCAGCCACATGTGAGAAAGGTCGGTGGCGGTGTATCCGTTCAGCGCCTTAGTGAACTCTCTCCCTAAAATAATTCCATAAGCATCGGGAATATCTGCCACTTGGATATCGACAACCTGCTGTATCCGGGGGTCCGCAGCAATTTGCATGGGGATGCAGTTTACTTCACCTACGATGTTGATCTCTGTTTGTCCAGCTCGGTGACCTTTCTCTTTGAAGGCATGGAAGTGATGCCAAGAGCATTGCATACGGCCAAGGGCATGACATTAGCAGACGTGCCTAAATCGAGTAGGCAGTTGTGCAAGTTCTTCCAAAAGACCCTAATAGTAGTCAAGAATGGGGGAGTTTCCGGTCTCCCTTGGAGGATGCCCACAGGTGTGTCCATTTGAGCTATCTGGTCTTTGTTCCTATCACTGCCCGTATCCTTGGTTTGCTTAAATTGCTGGTCCTTGGGAGGCTGTCTACTAGCCCTTTCTGGCTCCTTTTCAACATATCTACTTGCTGACTGATCCATGGGCATATTGTTCCTTCTTCTGGTGTTTCCCTATATCTCTTGTTCTTTCCTGGGCTCCTCAAAGGTTACCCTCTTGGCTGGGGTCTCTTGCGTTGTGCTAGATGAGGGAGTCTCATTCAGAACCCTGAAGAAGACATGCCTTACGGCAGGAACCTTGAGTAATTCGAAGGCCGACAAACTAATTTTGACCTTCTTGAACTCTTCTGCCACATATTCACCCATTTGCTCGATTTCAGAGCTAAAAGCTTGGCCTATGGGAGAACTAGGGGTTTGAATCTTGGTTTGCCCAGGTGGATTTTGGGGTTGGCTCTGAGCCTGACCTTGTGGTTGGTTTTGGGATTGGTTCTTGTTGAAGTATTGGGCAGGTATGTGGGGTAGCCCTGGGTTATTACAAGCATTTGGATCGGGCGGAGTGGCGAAATTATTTGGTGGGCTAGAAGTTGTGAAGGGTCCGCCGGCTTGTCTATTCCTAAGGAAATAGGGACTCGACCGTTGATGGAACATGTGGACCTCATCCACAAATGGCTCTTCTTCATCCACCAGACTGTTATCTACCGAATCAAAAAGCCGAGCTAAAGCTGATTCGTTACTTACCTCTTGCGCTTTCTCATCCTCAATAGGGGTAGGCTCGGCTTCGGGTTCGTTGCGATCGCCTCGCGAAAATGGCACCTGATTGACCACCAGACATGATGAATCATAGGGCTCAGATGGGACAATGTCCCTGCAGTTGGCATTATCGACGACATTTTGTACCTCCACATAGAAGATTTCAACGGCTGTCTGGAACTCGGGACAATCTAGCTTAGAATGCCTGCTGGTTTTGTGAAGTCGGCACCATCCGGACAAAGCCGCTTCGTCCAGATAGACACCGCTGGATGTTTTGTCATGGCATGTCGGTTGATCGAATGGCGTGGGGACACCACTGTTGTTGGGCCTGGTGTTCCATGTGCGGTTCTGCCTCTGAGAAGGCCTCCTTTCTACATTTTGATTGGAGTTCTGCCCCCTCTCATAATTCTGCCCAGAGGAGGTTCCCACTTCACGATTGTCCCTGTTATCTCTATTGTCTTGAAATTCTTGACTGTCCCTGTTAAGGTTGGCCTAAAAATTACGTTGGGAGGCCTGCAGCTGATTATTCTGGTTCTTCAGATGCGTCATCTCTGTGGACATCTTCTTGATCATCTCGGTTAATTCCTCTAGCTTGTCCTTCTCAGCTGCACCTCCAGGCGACAGGGTCAGATTTTGGAGAAAAGCGGGCGGGGCTGCCGGCTGATTTTGATAGGCTGGAGGAAAGTCCAGTCCCAACAAGTACGACACCTGGGTTTTGTTGAGAATATGCTTGCTGTTGCAAAGCTATCTAGGAATAGCTATACTACTGTTGGGGCTGTAAATAAGACGTCGCGGGAGGCGCATAATTCAATGGGTGCCTCAGATGTGGCACCATAGGCAATTGAGGCACCTGGTTCATGAGAGGAGTTTGGTGAGCAAATGCCTGATTACGCCCCTGAATTTGTATTGGGTGGGCGACGGGCCCCAAAGAGGGCAGTGGGCTGGAGATATTTTGTCCCAAGTTTGCACAAGCGACGACAGCTTCTGCATAGGTGGCTAGTAAGGTAGCAGGCGGTGGGCGCATCCTTTTTACCATTTCCGATGTGAGGTTGTCCAGGGCCACATAATAGACAAGGAGAGCTGCCGCATCATTATGGATGTATGGATCCTGAAGCCTCATGTGAGGCTGATGGAAGTGATCATTGAAGGAGCCAATAGGTTCGTTTACCTCCCTTCTGATGGACATGAACTACTGGTAAAGGTCTGCGGGGTTGACAGGGATCTTGTACTTCTGCAGGAAGGCATTCTTCATCAGGTTCCATGAGGTGATGGATCCCCTTGGCAGATTGATGTACTAGTAGAAGGCCTCTTCTCCCAACGAATGCGGAAAGAGGCGACACGCCACGTCCTCGTGATCCACCTGCATTTCGGTAATCGTCGTTTCGAATATCTTGATATGCTCTTCGGCTGTTCTTTGCATGTCGCGGGGATGGAACTTCGAACAAAAGCCCTCTGAATTTTTGGGCATGTCATTGTAAATAGAAAAGTGTATCGGCGAAGGGTTATGCGCAAGCCAAGCCATGGGGGGAGGCAGAGGTGGCACTTGTTGTTGGAGAACACGTATTTGGGGCTGTATTTGCAATACAACCACAATGCGGGGCTGCCCTTGAGCTATGGCTGCCTGGACTGTGTCTTGGGGTGAAAGGGCTGGGAGAGTAGCGAACCCCTGGCTGCCGGAGGTAAGATGTGCAAATGCTGTTTGAGATGGTTGAGTGGAAGATGAAGGCCAGCCAAATGGAGGTGAGGGTGAAATGGAGGCGGATGGAGTGGAGGAAGAGGAAGAGGCGGAGCTGCTTCTTTGAGCTCGTTTTGCCCTCGTGGGAGGCTGCAATTCTTTAAATTCTCCCTTGTTTTGTGTTGATCGTAGAATGCTTTGAAACTTTTTCAGGGAGATTGATTTGATCCTATCTAGCTTCGCTTTATCCCATAGCTTAGTATTCCGATCATGGCCCTCCTTCTAGCGCCAGTTCTGTTGATGGTGTTTTTATGCACTTCTCAACACAGGCAGTGCATAGGCGCACTACCTCTCTTGAAAGACAATTTCTCACAATCGAGTTGCAGAACACTATCCCAAGGTCTCTCGGATGTCAGGTCATGACAGTGCTTAGATACCTCAGTAGTTTGATGTGATTTGCTGGAATCACAAGGCGGTCTTACAGAAATACAAAGTGTGGATGCGAAGCATGAAGTTGGATCTTCGAAAATGAGTTTTAGTATGAAAGCAGTTATGTGTTGGCTATAGGTTCAAACAGCATTCTCAAACTCCATCTAGTTACAGATTTGGCTTTATAATGTGCAATGAACCTTGGTATTGTTTAGTTTCTAAAAAAAGTGAAAAAAGAGCGAAAGGGAAGAAAAGGTCCTAAGTCTGAAACTTGCAATGAATAGTGACAATGGAGTTCCTACAATGGACAATTCCTTAAAACAATATCCCACTTAACCAGGGATTTCATAGTATCATGAAAATTGTGCTATCTTCTAAGGGCTGCAGATATGTCATCCTCCATCCACCACATACATGCATGAACTAAAGATAAGTGTTTGGGGCAGCTTCAATCAAGTCCAGGCTAACTTTGCATAGCTATCTACCTTTAGCAAACAGCAAAAATTATGGACTAAGGGATCATCAACAGCGCAGGAATTTTCATAAACACTAAACAACATTCCTAAGATTTACCCAAATGCAATAAACAACTAACTAAACAGCAAAGAGATCTAAGCTAAACATCTAATATTGGAGAAGTGAATCAAATGATATGAGAGAAAACAAGGAAATGCACCAAGTCAATGCTATTTCTTATAAATTTCTGCAGCATGTCTTTACAACAACTCAACTCTCACTTTGGCAAATGAGGGGAGTGCTCTATTTATAGTTTTCCAAAATTCAAATGAATGGCCAAGATTCATTACAATTATGTGGCCAAGATTGATTACAAAATAGGGTTTCACCTACCCCCAAATAGATTTACAATTTTAAAACATTCTTTGTCCTTTTCCCTATTTCATCATCTAGTGGATGACACTATTGCTTTTTCGTCCTATAGCTAATTGTTATTTTCTTGGCTGTAGCTACTCTTCTGGGAGGTCTTCTTCCTTGGCTGGGCTATCCTCTTGCTTCTCGGAAGCTGCGTGTTCAATGTACTTGAGGATGACGGCCTGGAGTTTGTCTACTTCGAGGACTCCGCATCTCAACGCTTGGTAGCTCCATTCTTTGGCGTTCTCTTCCAGCCGCTTCCAATCCTCATCATACTTTGAGCCTTGGTCTCTGAATAGCTCTGATCGATCGAAGGCACGTGCAACGAAACTCAGGAAATCCGTTGTGATATCTCCAGCTGTTCCGTCCTTCATCTTTTCCTCAAAGTATGACTTGATCTTTTCGGCATCCAATTGTACCGTGGGCATATCATGGCCCGTCATTAACTTAAGGTACTCGGTGCATTCTGCCCGGATCTCCTTGATCCACTCTATATCTGAATCTACCTTGTTCAGGATCCGGTCCATCCTTTCCTTCCGGTTGACAAGGTCTCTGCACCATATGTCCACCAACCAGTGATCCTCTTTTTTCAGCTCTAGCTTTTCTTCCCACGTGCTTTCTGGCATCTGAAGGATGGCTTCGATTTTTGGGGCAGTGGAGTCGTTGATTGCAGGGAAGTTCGTGCAGAGTTTCTTCGTACCCTCCAGGGATTGGACCAGGTCTACGAACTTGTTGGCTATCTGCACAGCCAAGCTGATCCCCTTGTTTTTGATGCTTATGACCTATTGGAACCAATCGTCAGTGGTCCTCTCCAAGTTCTTCCTCCTTTCTAGCTTATCTATCTGCTCCTTGGAGAGTAGATGCGGTGCAGCTGTAGAGGTAGTGGACAAGTCATCCACTAAGGACCACTACTGATTAAAATCGGTCAGGGCTGCAACCTGTGTCTTGAGCTCATCCTTGGTGACCTTGTCCTGTTTGATTAGATGCACCACCGTGGCCACTGACTCTTCCAGATGTTCGACCTTCTGTTCCCTAGTTGCTGTCCCTAGGTCAATTGTAGAGATATTTTAGCTAACTCTAGCCTGGCCAATAGTTGGTGTTGCCACTTGTGCTGCCCGGGAGCCAGAATCATCCATGGTTATCTTGGAATGGACCTTAGGCTTCTTCTCCAATCTCAACCTCGGGTCTGTCGGAACTGGGGTTGCCCTTTCAAACTGCTTTTCCAAATAGTCGGGCATGGTAGATTTGTCCTTGGGTGCATCATGGCCGCCTTCACCCTTTTCAGTTAGAGGCAAGACTTCTACCTCCTTTTCCTTTTGAAGCTCTTCCTCCTCTTCATCAGAGTCACGATAAAACACGAGGCGTTTAGCGGGTGCCTTGGTAGACAACATTCGGGTGGGATCTTCTTCTCCTGCCACCTCTTCTTCTTTCTTTTCTTCAACAGCCTCGGCCTCGGGGCTCTTCACAATATGGGTCTCGGCCTCAGTGATATCCTTTTTAGGTTGCTCTTCTTGTAGCTGTCCCTCTTCACCATGCGACGACTGTTCTGCCTCCTCCTTAACATCATTTGGCTGCTGAGCCAATTCTTCTTCAAGATCTTCATCGAAAACCTGAATAATTTCCTTGGCACCTGAGCCATCCTCTCCATCCCCGCTCTCGGAAGAGCCTGTCTCTTCTTCCTCGTAGGCCACCTTGTCGATGGTTCTGTGCTCGTATTCGGGGTGCTCATAGTAATCATCGGCCTCTTCCTCGATAGGATTCAAAGCCTCCTGTTCCAGCTCCTCCAACTCTTTGGAAATCTGCATTGTGGCCTCCATGGCTGGTGGCCCGGTTGGCGGTTGCGAAGGCTGAGCTGTTGCGAGGGCTTGGGCAAGGGCTGCCTGGAGTGCGGGGTCCATTAGGATTTGCGAGAGCTCGGGGGGAAGACTCTGCAGGTGCCGTGTAATAGCCTCGAGCACAGTGGAAAGGGGAACCGGCGATGCTATTGTTGCCAGAGGCAGGGAGGTAATGGGTGACATGGCAGCAGCAGAGGAAGGGGAAGTGGTCATGCTAGAGGAGGAGTCGATATTGATTATTGACCTGGCCGGGGATGAAGAGGCAAGGTGAACAGAAATGTCCACCGCCTGTGGAGATGAGGCGATTGCAGCCTGAGAGGCGTGCAACACACCAGTCGGGGGAGGAAGGAGCAAGGGAGGCTATGCCTCTGTTGTGATCACTATCCTCTTGAGCTTCTTGGGAGATGAGCCTCCTGTGTCCTTCGTTGCTTATTCTTTGAGGTCTGCAGACTGTGCCATTTCTACTTCTTTTCTCTTCTGGGACCTGGTGATGGGGGGAGACTTGGAAGTCTCACCAGCTAATGGGGAGGCGACAACGTCCTCCACGGTGCTTGGCTCACTCTTGAGCGCTTCATATGTTAGAGCCACCCCCTGTTGCTTTAGTTGTGCTACCTGCCCATCAACCCATTCCCTAGTGCGAGCTATAATCGACTAGGTGATAGTATCCAGGTCCTCGACCTCTTGCTCGTCCCAGTCGATGGAGGGGATTGCCAGGTCAGCAACCGCAAGGTACCTCAGGTGCACAAGGGTGGACTCATCCTCCTCAAGTTGATCAAGCACCGGAAATAGCTGCACCCTCCTCAAAAACTGCACAGTCATGCGCATGTAGTGTCTCATGCGGACCTCCTTGTCATCTTTACAATCTGCCCAGAAATCTTTGACATGGTACTTGTGGGTGTACGCCGGCCCCATCACCTTCCTGACATGGCCATGTGGTTCCATTCGTGGGCGAACCATGTACCATTCAAATTTATACTCTTTAAGTTCTTTCTCTGAGTTGCCGGCGCATTGAGATGTTTGCAGTCGATATAGGCCTTGGCCGAGGGTCATGGGATAGGGGATCCCTGCTACATTCTTGTTGCCAAAGACCGTTTGAATGTGTTGGAGTTGCTGGGAGAGCTCTAGGAGAATGATCCTGTCATTTGGGTATCTCGGTAACTTGTTCAGCCGTTCTGTGAATCCTTGGGCGCGGATGTAAGTGAACTTAGGAAACTGAATGAATAGGGAGGCGTACTCCTTCAGGAGCGCCCGGGTGCTGTGGGATACCCTTCTCTCGAAGTCCCCGGCTATCAATCTGATGATGTGGCCAATGAAGGCGTTATTGACCCGACAGTACTCCCTTTTGAAGTTGCAGTATTGTAGTTGAGGGTACCGGTCAAAAGGCTTGAGCCCTCGTTTGTGATCCTGATCCAGCGCCATAAATAGCCCACTATATTATCTCTGACCTGCTAAGGAGTATACCAGGTACGAGGTCATGTAGAACTTGGAGCTTTTCTTGACATTTACAAACTGCTCGTGGAAGCAGTTGCTGATGATACTCCCACAGTTGAATGAGATCTTAGTTTTCACGTCCTCATTTCCTCGTATGATCTGTTCAATGTAGTAAGCCATCCACTCTTGGAAGTAGGCGGCTGCTAGGAGGCCCATGACCCTACTTAGCATAGTCACCAAGTCGTGATAATCTTCCTGAAAGTCGCTGCGGAACAGCTCTTGGGGAACCTTTGCAGCGCTGCCCCGTTTCTCCTTAAGCCAGTAAATGTTAATTGACTTCTTGCAGCCTAATGGATTGGCATCCCACGCCGCTTGACACTGCTCCAAAGTGGGGACCTACATATGTGGGAGTGTAGGAATGTGAAACGTTTTATTGATTCCTTCTGGAGACATGCTGGCGAGGATGTTCCCCTCCTTGTCCATGATCGTTTTGGTGTCCATTTGGTAGGCTTCTTAGCAAGCCATTACTAATTCAGGTGCTATCAGAGATGGAGGGAAGCCGGCAGCTTTAGCGATTCCGCTTTGGCGTATCAACCTGGCATTCTTTGTTTTAGGGTCGACCTTGACCCTATGGGTGAACTCATCTATGTCCACTTGGCCGATATTGGTATCTGAGATCTCTTTCTAGTCAGTCGAGAACTTTGACTTGAGCGGCTCACCTTGAAATTGGAACTTCATCTGATCTTTATCATCTCTTCCCCGAGCGGCTCTTCTGGATTTCTTGCCCTTATCCTTTTCGGCGGAGGCCCCTGAAGTTCCTGCAGCCGATTCCATATATCCTGCAAGCAAAGGGCGAAGTCAGCACAACAAAACATCAACAACATTAATGTTAGTCCATATTATAAGCATATCATCTAAATAACCATTCAAATACATCATAAATTTTATCCTCAGATGATATTGATTTCATTTTAGAGCATTTGGACAATCCGGACTTCCCTGACAGGAATGCTGTCAGGGAGGGAGAACAAGATCGAAAGTTCCCGGAGACCCCTGTTGGCCAAATTTTTGTATTTTAAGAGGTTTAGGACGTGGTTCAAAGTTAGATTCTAAATTTGAGTCGGTTTGGATTGATTTAAGGAACTTCAGAGGTTTTAGGCCGGAAGGCAATTAAGGGGCAGTCTTCGGGACGGCGAACAGCGGGCGAAAGTCTGGACGAGGAAGTCCAGCAGCGGAAGTCCGAGGGTCGGGGCCCGCAAGGTGAAAGAACGGCCAGCAATGAGGTATTACATTTGGACTAGGCAGCATTTGGAACCCCGGGCCCCAGAGGCCGGGAGGACGCATGCGAAGGCCGACGCATAATCTTCGACCATTTTGAACGACCGCGGCGAGGAGAAGACCGGAGCCCAGAGGGCGGGGAGTCGCCGAGAGATTTTGCAACGTTGATCAGCGGCGACGGCTAGGAGACCCCCGGAGTCCGGCCCATGGGAGGATGCACGACGACAGCCGCTGTGAGGTTAAGGCAGCGGTCGAACGGCGGCGGTAGAAGGCGGCCCGGAGCCCGGGCGGTGGGAAGACAAGAGCTGCAGGCAGCCGCAGGGATTTTGCAATGATTTGAACGGCGGCGGCGGCAGGGAGTCTGGGACCCGGCGACCGGAGAGACGGGGGACGACGGCCGCCGCGAGGTTAAGGTAGCGATCAGGCGACGGCGGCGGTGAATGCATCCTTGGGGCCCGAAGACAGGACAACCGGTAGGGTTCCGCCGTGGACGACGGCGGAATTGTCACGGAGTTCCGAAGACGGAACTCCGAACGGCCGGGCCCGGAGGGTCCCGGGGCATGGCAAAGTTTAGGTTACCCCCAAACGGCCAAGGGAAACAAGGGACCTAGAGGGCGGGCGGCAGACTCGACTTCACCGCCGAGGCCCCAACTAGCCAAACGGCGGAAAAGAGGCAGCGGAACCCTAACGTCTGGGGCCCGAGCATACGAACGGATGAAGACACGGTTTCAATTCAATCGGTTAAGGCGAGATCGGGGTCCGACCGCCGCGAGGCAGGATGGCTTGGTTAGATTTTAACGCGGCAAAACGTAACATGTATTCCGGGGATGGAATCTCGATGACCCGGGCCCGGCTAGGGGGACGGCCGCCGACATGCAACCATACCCAGGAATGAACGACGAAAGAGGGGACCGGGCCCGAGGGGGCCGGTCGCCCTACGTGAAGAACGGCCGCGCAATGGGTGAGCTCCAGATCGACAGGGAGGGCCATTGCGATGGGTTTAGGCAATTTTAAAACATGGGTAAGGGGCGCCGCAGGGTGCCCTTCAATTTTATGCTATTTAATCAATTGTTCATTTAAACGAAATCCCCCAAAAATGATCAAAACGATGGGAGGGAAAACGAGGATGGCCTACCTCGGATATGCGAAGCGGGCAGGTGCGGAAACCACTAGGAATCGACAGAGTGAACTTTGATGATGATGATCGAGATGCTACAGAAGGCGGTGGTCTCCAGTTAATCACTGCTCCAATTCACCTCAATTTGAACAATGAAAATGACTGGTAAATTTGGGCATTATATACCCCAGGCGCCATTAATGCGCTCATTAAATGCAGGTACGGACGTGCCAAAAGGTTGGTGAAATTCAAATTAGGTCGGCGGCAGCAGATGAGACCTCGGGGCCCGGAGGCCGGAGGGACGCGAGATGATGGCCGCCGCGAGATTTTGCGTTGATTGGGTGAGGACGGCGACGACATGCTCGGGGCCTGGAGGGCAGGGTGCCATCGAGAGTTCACCGCCGAAGACTTCGTTTTGCGTGGGTGGCGGCAGCGGCGAGCAACACCCCGGGGCCCAAGGGGCGGGCGACCGCCGGAGAGCCGCTGTCAAAGACGGCGATCCTGGGACGGAAGTCCGGATGAGGACTTCCGGAGCCCGGGGCCTGAAGGAGCAGGGGCCGTCCAGGAAATCCCCGATGAGTTCCGAACAGAAGATGGCAGGGCGGGCTCCGGAGGGCGGAAAGACGCCCGGGGAATGCAACAAAGGGCGACGAACGCAAAGGGGAAACCCGATAAGCGAACCCCGGAGGCCCAGGCCCTGGGGGGCCCAGGGCCGTCCAGAAGCAAACGAAGCCAAAGGAACCCACGAGGCCCCGGAGGGCAGCAAAAAACCAAGAGGGAAAGCATGGTTGATTTTAGGATGAAACCTTAGACCAATATCGACCACGCGAAACATCAAAAAAGAGGGACACGCAAAATGAGGCGACCCCGAAAGACCCGGCAAGGCGAAAGAAAAGAGGGTCCCCGTTCCGAACAGGGCATGTGTGTGCTGAGGGCACAATACTACTGTGTAACAATTTTACTCAATACTTCAAGAAACCCTCTTTAAGATTCAACCAAACAATGGTTAATGCCAAATATCCTCCATTGGGTTTACTCAACTATTTTTTTTTGTATAGCACACTCTGAAGATTGAACCACTAATCACATACAATAATGGTATTTTCACAAAACTTTGTTTTTGGAAACTTGAATCTTCCATGTTTAACAAGGCCAATCTCTACATTCCTTAACATGAAATTGAAGAACTTTCCAATTGATTTCAACTTCTTTGGACAAACCTGACAAGAGAAGTCAACAAAAAATAATATGGCTAAAATGCTATCCTCCCAACCATAGGATTGATAATCAATCCACCCTTCAGCTCTAAGGGTCACATAGCTTTTCCTTACACATACACCACCACTATGCACAAAAGTTCCTTTAACAAATTTCATCACATATTAAGCACAATGCAACACACATACTATAATTCATCTCCTTCAATCTTAACAAATATTCACATAAAGAGATATTGAAACAAGGTGGAACTCCAACAAGAAAATACCAAACAACCAATCTCAAAAAATACCCCAAAAATGATCCAAAAATAAATTTCACATAATTTTGAAGCATAAAAAATGAATCATTTAAATCTTTAACAAAGCTCTATAATGGGAGACCTTACCAAAGCGAGTGAAAATACAAAAGGTGATAGCCTTTCCTTCTCCAAGCACTATTCTCCCATTCTTCCTCTCCCATCCTTTCCAAGAGTTCTCAAAATAAGGAAGAAACCAAGAGTCAAGAGAAGAAATAGCAAGGAAGAGAAGCCAAGACCAAAGGAGAGAGGCCAATGCCAAAGAGAGAAGCCAAGCCAAAAGAGGGAAGCCCCTTCTTTCAAAGAGAAATAATATATAGAAGGAGAAAGACAACCAACTCCCCATAACTTCCCAACCACCCAAAAAACTCTAATTTTCGCCACTTTTCATAAGTGGGTAATTAGAGTGGGTTTTAGAATTTATTTAAGGGGTTTTGTAGAATAAAAAGACCCCTAACCTATAGACATACCACCTGGAGAACTTTTTATACAATTAAAAAAATATATTTATACTTCATTAAACACAATAATTAATCACATTTAAAAGGTAGCGCAAGGGTCTAATAAAATATCCTCTCACACACGGACAATCCTTACAAACAAGGTCAAAACACATACCATTGACAAGACTATAAATTCACAAGAATAACACAAGGGAAGTAGCTATGTGACCCTTTCATCAATGTTGGCCAATTTTAACCTATTTACTCAACCAGAAAAATGTGTCAGTATTACTCACGATTAATAATAATTGAAACAAATCACATATGAAAAATAATCTTCTAATAATAATTAGCTTGAGAATTAAATCTACACAAGTAACATATAATTTACCACTCCCTATTTTCACGATGTCTAAGTAATAAATGATCATACTCTTTATCATCAAGATATTACTACTTATGAGAACAATACTACTACAAGTAACTATTAAATATCAATCATCATCTTACCATCACACCTCCTCACACCCATAGTATATAATCACCTAACATCATGTAATTTACATAATACATAGATAAGTATCACCAATAGCTAAACATATTGATCATTGTATGCCTACGTAGTCAAGTAATATAACTCGTCTAGATATCACACAAAATCACAACAATCATAAGTTAGATAATATTAGTTAGTTAATGATTAAATTATGAGAATCTTTTGGGTTAACCTTGCAATGTAACGGTTGTTGCAAGGATGTGTTAAAATCTACATTAGATGTTTGAGTCCCATAGAGTGTGGGAAGTGGGTTCAATGTTGGCATTGGGAAGTTGGAGGATGGTAGATAGTGGATGGTGGTAGCAGGATGAAGGTGGAAGAATGAAGGTTGGAGGATGATGTTGAGTTGGAGGTAGGGATTGTTGGAACTGTAGGGAGCCTAGCAGGTTGAATTCTTATGGGGGTGTGGCAACATGCTACATTTAGCTATTCTAGATGTGAAGGAGGCAATGGTAGGAGGCAAGAAGGAAAAAACAGTAAGGTTGGAGGAGGTACCATGTGTAGGAGGTGAAGGCAATAGAGTAGAGGAGAGAAGGAGGAGGTAAGGGAGAAGATGAAGGAGAGAGGGAGGAAGAGACAAGGGGGTTGGAAGTGGAGGAGAAGTAGGAGGAGTGGAGGAGTAAGGAGGAGAGAAGGAGAATGTGAAGAGGAGAGAAGGAAGGAGGAGGAAAGAAGGAGATGAAGGAAGAGGAGGAGGGAGAGGATGGAATCAGAATGATTGGGATGAGGTCCCCCAAATGTGGCCTCACTTGTTCATAGCTCTAGTCAAAAGAGTTTACCTAGAACAAAAAAAATATTAGAATTCTTGATGTATAGGAACATTCATTACTAGTGTGTCTTAATCAACATAAAATGACATAACATATAGGACATAAACGATAAACAATTAACATGGTCAACAAACCAACAAGGGATAGGGACTTACATAAACCTACAATCTAGATAGGTAGAAAGATATACATATATTAACTAAAATAAAATATATATTATATGTATGTAGTTCTTTAGTGACATTTGAGCTGACATGTTTGAATGAAACAAGGAAAATATCACATATCACATCCAAATAAACATATAGATCTCTAAGGTGCATAGTTTTTTTCCTAAATTCTTAAATGAACAACTAAGCTCAAAATATTCATCCCCAAACAACCCGCTAATTCATGTACAATATTGATTAGATCAGCTCACTCTTCAATAACTTGTAATATTCTTTGATGAGCATCTCTATCTAGTCTCCACTTATGACATCCATGTGCACATTGAACTTGATGAAGAGATAGGCCAGTAGAAAATTTTACTAGGTGGCTATATTGTAACTGACAAGGGAGCAAACCCGAGACACAGAAAAAAAACACTCACAAAATAGAGAATAATCTTTTATTCAATATTATGAAATTCTTACATGCAGAGGATCACAAATCCTCGAGCTCTGTCATACATGCAAATCACAGAATTATAGAAAAATTACCCAGATCCCCTTTCGCAGCATGCAAATTGTTTTCTCCAAAAAGTTACTCAAAAATCAAAAACTAGCCCATAAATAGACTCATTTCGGTTTGGAACCAAAGACAACATTCGTGATAAGATTTTTGGCGGCTTGGCGCCAAAATTACAATTTGAAATTCAAATTTAAATTCACATTCGAAAATTAGCACATTGCTAAAATATGGACTAACTTCCGGAAGCCATAAATTTTAATCCAACCATTGGATCTTCAATGATAATACCTTTTCGGAAAGCTCTCGAAAAGACGATGCTATGGCCTCTACAATGGCGATCTGCAAATTTTCAGGCCCATCCGGAACCGTTTAGGGCCTCAAATTGGACTCAGAAGGTTCTTCATGGCAAAAACTAGAAATTGGAACTTGAATAACTTTCAAACCGTGAATGATCTTTACCCAATTCTTTCACCAAAGTTCTTATTTTTCCGTCTTGAACCTTCCCTTAAATTTTTGTCTTCCCATGCCTTCAAATTCATACCTGCTAAAAATAGCAGTTGAGCAGAAAAAGCAGAAAAGCAGTTTTGAAAGTTGGAAACTCTTATTTGACGAAAAAGGGTATCTAGAAATGCAAAAACATATACAAAAAGAAAACAACATGAACAAAAATGGAAATCACCTTTTTGGGTTATGCAAGATTGCCCTCACATCACTGGATGCTCCTGCATCAGTAACACCATCTTTTTAGGATGGTAATCAATAAAATGAATCCCATTTTGAATAATTTTAACTTGTTTGAGATATGTCCCTTGCACTACAACTGAACCTATGGGAAATAACATTACATCGCTTGTTTCTAGTTTCATTAACTTCATCCTCTCCTTTGTATAATGTAATAAATAATAACTGACACGCTCTATATTTCTAGCCTCTTAAATGAATGCACAAACATCTCTTGTACATGCATACATATATTCATACAACATGTACATTCAATTTTTAAAAATTAGAATCAATCTTTAATTGTTGAAAAGAAATAATTTATATCATCAAATTATAATTAATTTTTTAATCCAAATTAACAAATAATAATTTATAAATTGATCTTGAAAAAGTTAAAAACTTAAATGCATCGTCAAAGTTATATATACAAATGCACACACATACATTTTTAATCGATCCTGAAATGTGGTCATAATTAGTTGAAATCATAGGAATATCTTCAAATATTTCATCTTCATCTTCATTGTATGCATTAGTAACAACTATTGGCACCAAATTCCATTCATTGGCATATCCATGTTGTTGGTTGTTACAACTATCATAGCATCCTAAAAAAATTTCATAACAAAAAGAAGAGTAATCTCTTGTATACAATGTTTATGTGTGCCTATTTTTACTCATCATACAAAGAAACGATCTTATTTTTTCTACCCTCTTGCATTCATGTAGTATTCTTCTATCCACTCCTAAAAAAAAGTATATATAATTCAAAATAAATTTAAATAATTTTAACAATTTTAAAACTTTTTTCAAAAAATAAATTTAAACATACCTAAAATCTCCTAAAATATGGTGCTCTATTTGGACATTCATCATTCCTTACAACTAAAGATGTGTTGAAATAACTTGCAAAGTGTTTCTTACACGATTCCACAACATCATGTGCATAATTTATATGCTCTCCCTCATAATTCATTTGATTTTTTCTTAGTGCATGTTTTATGCAAGCTCTTGTGCCATCATGTTCACCCTTTCCATGGGCACTCTTAAAGAAACTCCAAATATGTGGTATTATTGTGTCGATGATATCTACATAGTGCATAAAATGGCCTTGATGATTTGAATTGTGGCGCACACCTATTGGACCATACAAAATGTTCAATATTCACACCTCTTCTTTCTAAATCTTCAAAATACTTCTTAAAGCAATGTTGGACAAAAAGTGTGTCATGCTCTTTATCATCACTAATTTAAAAGCGATATTCTTTCTTGACGACTTGCTCTTTATACATACTATCAACACCATCCAAATCCAATTGTGCATGCCAATAACAAACATACACCATAATAGTGACATACACTAAATAGTAATATTGTGTTTGAATCTCCTTTTGATGGGTAAAAGAGTAATTTTTGTAAAGTCAACTATTGATAAAATTGTTCCAACTGAGAAAGTATCTCTTAAAAAATGATATTGTTTTTCTTGTCACTTAGTATAAAATAAATGATGTATGTATGGTTGTATCTATTTATGAAAATTTTCTAAAAATGTTCCAATAGGTACCTCCTCTTCTAGATAATCTAACCTTGTGGATTTTTTTCCCAAATTTCATTTCAAACTTTATGTACTTGTAACTCTTGCAATTTACCATCTTCGACATCTCATTATCTTCATTTCTCAAAGGAATTTTAGCTAGATTTTGACATGATTCACAAATTGTTTTTGTGCATTTCATTGGAGGTCCATCTACATCATCATAAAATTTATCACATAAGATGGATGCTATGAATTGATTTACCCATTTAGGAGGTGCATTTTGAGAACCATCACTTTCTTCTTTGATCTTTCAAAACAACTAATAGTAAAGATCAAATTCAATATGATAATGACAACAAAAAGTTTCAAAAACCTTCTTTTCCCTCACATAATGTGGCCTTAACATTTGAAACATTATTTGTCCAATATTTATATGAGGATTTGCATTGAACAAAACATCATATACATCTCATTTTGTGTTATGTCTAACCAATGTTTCATATGTAGTTAAAAATTGTCTGGACTAGGGTTGATCCTGTATTTTAGAACATCTCTTTTATTAGATGACGGCCAAGTATGATCATGCAAAAAACTTGAGATCAAGTTCCTAACATCAGCTTCAATCTTGTTAGAATGAGAAACCATACACATTAATGCCCAATTTCATTCTACAATAGTATCATCCAAAACCATTCTCTTTTTCACATATCTTGTTAGTGTCCTTCTACTTAAGCCATTTTCATTGAAAGTGAAGAGAGTTGACACTTTCTTGTAATTTTTGGACTTACAATAGATGTCAACATCACTCTTCTTGAAATACTCTTATCTGTTGATTGAGATTGCTTCCCAATTGAACCCAAACCTTGTTTAACATTTTTAATAATATTTAAGTCTTCTAGGCCTTGTCTTTTCCGCTTTTTTGTCAAATCTACAGCCATCAATTCTAATGGCTCATTTAGGTCATCATGAAGAAGTAATGTTGATAAAAATATGGCTTGATTAAGTGTATCATGACTTTTGAAAGAAGTCTTTGTTATTTCCTTTCAAGTTCTTGTGAATGCCCAATTAGTAGTAGAAAGAGGTTGTTCAACATAAAACTTCAATTTCTCATATCCAATTCAAGTAAATGATCTATATGTTTTTAAGAATTTTTTCTCTTCACCTCTTTAATTAGATTCATAGTATGAATATTAGTAGAAGGAAGCAATCCTAACCCATTTCCAACATCAAATTGTGTATGGGCCTCCTCTCTAACATTAATTATTTATGCAGATTGGGTCTCCTCCATACAATCAACCATGGTTGCTTCAACGCCCTCTTCTCTAATAACTAAATTTGGCTTAGGGACTTCTACTCCACTTTCCATTTGTTGAACTGATGTACACATATCATGTATAAAAGAGAATATTTTAGAAATTTATATAAAGCATATATAAACTTTGAGAATGAGAAAAAACATTAAGGATTAGGAACTTAAAGTTAAAAATAGAGACAAAAGTTTGCACATCCTCTAGAACTAATTTCCTCCTTGTAAATTATATTGCTTTTGACACACATTTCAAAACTCGTAGAACTGAAACAAAATAGGTCAAATAAATATATATCATCAAAGTGTTGTCACAAACTTAGAAATAACGACATGTGCAATATCACACAATAAATCATTGACTATCAACATAGTGAAATTATGAATCAAAATTAGCAACCATATCATCTAAACACTACATGATCTCAATTGCATGTCATATTCAATATGCTCATATCATAATTTTAATAACATATAGATGTGGAATATTTCTTAATTTACACTTGATCATTTTAACAATAGAAAATTGTAATTCAACCAATGATTGATATAAATTGCTATTTAACATTTATATATATACATTAAACATAAAAAATAAGGGTGTGTAACATCACATAATAGATTACTCAATATTGATTAGAATAGTAAAATTATTCAAATCAAAATTAACAACCATATCATCTAAATGTAGTTACATGATCTCAATTGCATTATATTCAATATATTCGTTCAAATCATAATTTTAATAATGCATGAATAATTCTTAATTCACACAATCATTCACAATAATTAATTTTATTAATTTGAATATACATTAAACATAATTTAATTGGGGTTAACATCATTAATGAATATAATAAACCTTGTGGAACATTCAAATTTTGCAAATTTGAAGTACCTATGCCCTTTCAATATGTCGACAGAGGTCAGGTTTGCATCCTACTAAATCTACCCCAAAGCCCATCTTCATCGATTAAAATTTTGCAACTTGAAGGTCATCTTTCAAATCTATAGGGTAGAATTTTTTTTGGCACATATGGTAGTATTCTTGCTCAATTTTGTACGTCCTAGATGAGTTATGATGGACTAACTAAGGTGTTTATGACACCGACCGGGCTAAATTTGGTGTTCTGAGAAGTTGTAAATTTTTCAATTTTGAAGGCAACCCATTTCTTTTTTTGGTATAAAACATCTTCAATTCCATTTTGATAAAAAATGGAGTCCATATGATACATTATTTTAATGTGTTTCAGTTATGGTGAACACCTTCAACGGGCCCATTTATAAAGGAGGTACCTAAAATCTAATTGCTAGGGGAAATCTGATTTAAGACCCATGTTTTAAATAATTGACTATGGCCCCTCATAAAAAACCTAGGCTCCAAGGGTCTTTATTTCTGTGCAATGAAATTTCATTGTTTGGTCAGTAGTGAAATTAATTTTTTGCCTAATTCTAATGTTTTAAAATGATGATATTTGAAACATTTTAAAATGTTTTTAAAAAGGTTTTAGGGAATTGATATTTCAACATTTGAAAGTGTTTAAAAAGAAAGTTTAATACTTGGTTACTATTGGTTGAAGCACGACACACCGCACATTGCCAACTTTGGATGGAGAAGGAAAACAAATCATCAAGCATTCACAAGCAGTGATGGGTTTACATTGAGTGATTTTAATTAAAGTTCACAAATTTATAAATTCATATATTGAGCAACAGATGGTGTTTTTTTTTCCATTGGACAATGCATATTTAAAGGGCATATTTAAAATAAAATAGTAATGCATTGAGGAGTAGTGATGGGATTTCATTGGCAGATTGAATTAATGATTTTTTAGGCAAGAAAAATTTGAAGTCACGTGAAAGTTCAAATATTTCATTCTCATCACATGGTGTTGTTTCGAGGAAGCTTTTTATTTAAAATCTATGATGCCTTATGGTTTAGTGATGGACTATGATTGGTAAAATTTTAAAGAGAGTATGACGTAAAATAGTAGAAGTTTGAAGTGTTATTTTATTCTCATTACACGTGCAACACACAACACATTTTTGAAGTTTGAAGTTTGAAGTTTGAATACTCTTCCATCTATTTTTTTTTTATTCTCATATGACATTGATTCTTATCAAAGGTTTTATTTAGAAGCCACCATATTCTTTTAAATTTTCCTTTGCTGATTGGGAACAAATATTGGGCACCATTGTTAATGGATGGAGCAAATAAACACTTTCACGTTTTTGCACTTGGGGAAAATTTTTACACACATGTGCAGGTTGGAAAATGCCTTTTCAACTTCTAGAAAGGTTCCTCAACCTTTTCTATTACTTGGGAATTTTTTTTAACAAAGTCTTAGAAGTTTTCGAGTGCTTGATAGTGACAAAAATGACCTAGTAAAGTTTGTAACAACTCAACAATGTTTGTTTTCAACTTGCAATTGAATGTATCTATCATTGAAAATGTCCAAAAAAAGTGGAGATTTTTTGCAAAAAGAAAAATAGTGTGCACGAGATTCAGATGCTATGCCATTGAGACAATCAATTATAATGCAAATAGAGAGGATTTGACTGCAATTAATCAATTTTGAAATGTATATTTTGTAATGTAAGCACAAATATTTTAGCTTGAGGATGGTTCTAGGTTCTTTAGTTGAGTCTTTTCTACAAGTTTTATTACTGTATGACAACTCAAATGTTTCTAAATAGATATTGTTTAAATTTTTTAGCTCATTTTCTCTCCATTGTAGTATTTGCAATGATTATTAATGAGAATATGATCAAGGATCTTTCATTATTCCCCATTGCTTTCTCAATGGTGTATGCTTTGATTATGGTTTTGGTTCAAAGAGTTAGTTAAATTAAAAGTTAATTAGAGCATCGATTTGTGTATTTATTTTATTTGGATTTGATATGTAATTTTGAGTTTAGAACATAATGAGCATACATTGTAATGAAATTATGTTGTTTCCCATGATTACTAGGGTTAATGTTGTCATATTGTATGATTTATAGTTGAATTCACTCCTCACCCTGCGATTAGGCACTGATTTATTAGTTGTGTCTGAAATTACAGTTCCTAAGAATCATTCACTTCAATTAAAGAAATTATAAAATCTATCTTTTTTCAAGTCTTATTTGATAAAGCTTGTGTAAATTTACATATTCTCAGGCTATATGTTGTTGAATATTGTACGGAAGTAGCCAACTCCTTGGAAGGTTCCATCTATAGAGAAAATTAATGAGAATCACGCTATTATTTATAATGTACTTGTTTAATTGGCACACATAATCTTGAGAACATTATTTGGGATCACCCTCTCGAGTCTTACAAAGCCCAAAGTGCAAGAGAAAAGTTATTTCAGCTTTCACTCATTCGTTGGACAATCCCTCCAAATAGATAACCATTGGAAGATGGAAATTCCATAGGTTATTTGTGAGATCAGCTTGGTTTATTTAAAACACCAACACAATCCATATATCATTAACTAATTTAATAACTAGGTAATTTCATAAAGATGCAATCTAGAGCCTAAAAAACCCTAACTAAGTAATTATTAGACTAGAACCTAACCTAAAATAACTAACTTAAAAGAGTTGGTCGGCTAAAGACACAATCTAGAAATAAAATTAGGAAAAGCATAACTTATGGACATAGAAATTAGAAAGTCATTCAAAAAAAATTAAGAAACTATCTAGAATTCTTTCCTTATTTTAAAAATTTATTGTTACTTGAGATGAAAAAAATGAAGAAATAAGTCGTATTTCTCTAGATTATTTATACAAAAACTTGAGCTTGAAAGGAGAGAAAGAAGACAAGAAAAAAGGAAGCCCAAGTTATGACTACATGGATATCTATCAGAGATCAAACCAAAATGCTCTTAAATCCTAGGTAAATTGTACATGAATCTTTCACCAAATTTTTATTTATCTTTTTTGAGTGTGTTGTGTCGTCTAAACTACCACTAAGGATGTCAACATTCCTACTTTTTCAACAAAGTAAAAGTTGCACATGTATGTGAACTATTAGATTAATTGGATTCCTAGTCACAAGTTTTATTTGTAGGAGAATTAGTTACATCCTTGAGTAAGTGTACCAATATACTTCTTTCCATTGGGGCATCTAAAAAAATCAGATTTTTTTTTTAAATTTAACCATGGCAAGATTATTCTTTGAACCAACGTAGCAGGTACATTGCTTCAAAGGGGGGAAGAATGTAGACACATAAAATATACATGCATTTGATCTTGATTCAGTAACTCCATTTCATCCTTCATCATTTACTAACCAATTAATTGAATAATCATTATTTAATTAATCCATAACAATTCCTCCTTGATTAAATAAATCAACTCTATCAAGTTCTAATTTTTTTATTAAATAAATCATTTTATTTAATTATCTCCTAATTTTTTTTCATTTAATTAAATCAAATTTCATGTCAAATAATCTCTATCTAAAGTTAATTAAATTCTAATTAACTTCTAACACTAATCTTCAATTCTCTAGATTTTTCAACTTGCACAATAAATCAATTTATTTGATTTATTATTTCTTATATTACCATTTGAAATGGAATCTTTAGGGAATATGCTTCAAATTTCAAAAAGTCCATCTAAAAGGACTTGTCCTCCAACATGGCATTAACTCATCTTACATTGTCTCTTACATGTCTCCTGCTTGGCATTTAAGATTCTTTCTTCTCCCTCCAACAAGCCAACTTTCAAATTTCAAAATCCACCTAATAGCATTTATCATGCACAATGACCAAAATGTACACAACCTCCCCCCATTGGAATGTTGACAAGTGCCACAATGTGATTGGATTGTATTTTATCCCACATTCCTCCTATCTTTCATTATTCTATCCTTCTATTCTATAAATAGGGGATTCTTCTATTGATTTAGGGACACAACTTGATACACAATCACATAGCATCGTCAAGGAATTTCATCCATCATCCAAGAGCTAAAAAAGGATTAGGAAAGGGATACTTTCCACATCAAAGTAGCATCAATCCACTATGGGATAGGGTTTGATCTTGTTTTTATGTGCTTTCATTTAATTGTTTTTGTTCTACTTATTTTGTTTACATATTTTAACATGATTAAGTATTTCACAGGGATGTTCTATTTGATTTGGTTAATTTAAATAACAATGTTAATAGTTGTTTGTATTGAGCATTTTTCATATTTTAGCATTTAATGTTACTTTCTGAATTTTTTTTTTTTGTTTAAAACTGGTTATTAAAGGAGATGTTGAAAGATTCATGATTTCTTTTAGAAAAGAATATATATATATATATATATATATATATATAATTTGCACAAAAATTGCCACAAATCACTAGTTCGCATCATCTTCACACTCTTAACATTTTAGCTACTATAGATGAAGATTCAATTAAAAATTTCAATGTAAATTAGCATCGTGGGCAAAAAGTGAGACACGGTATTGTGGGATCATCCATCCACGTCTGCAAATCTAGAACAAATACAATATGGTAGGACTCCTACTATCTTTTCTTGAACGTATGTCAGCCAAATAGAAAATTCTTGAGGAAATAAAGAATTTAATTTTACTTTAATTTATAGTTTAGTATAGTGATTAGATGTTACTTTGAAAGTTATTAAAAGTAGTAGATAAGTTTCTATTTAGTAGTCTACATTATTTACCTTTGAAAGCTAATTAATCTAATTTGTGGTTCAAATTGTTTTTGTGCAAGCATCTTCTCATCCATTAGGTGGTGTGAAGAGGCTATGTTTTGGTGATCTGTCACAAGATAAGGTTTTTCTTGATATGGCATAGCCATTTGAGATATACATTGTATATATAGACCATGAGATAACATATGCCACATTTTGTAAATATTGTTTTAATTTGGCATATAATCCAAATTTGTATATTTACACACACAATTACTCTACAATTATATATATATATATATATATATATATATATATCGATATTCAACATATTTTGTTTGTTGTTTGCATGGTTTCCTATTTTGAAACTTAAAATTTAAATGTATAATCACTTTATAATGGTTGAGCTATGATAGATAACATGTTATATCTATTGATTTCTTGCAATCTTACACTTTGATAGTTTATGAATTACATATCATTTTCACTAATGTTATAGTACTATTAAATTTGATTGCCTTGGGAAACTTCACCAAATTTGATCCCTATATCATTAGTCTCGATAGTTGCAACACCATTTACCCTTTGATTCCTTGATCCATTGACATCCTTAGTCTGTATAAATTCATTTTGGTATCTATCCTTTCAATAAAGTTAGATTTCTCCTTTAGCAATGATGGATATTTTTGAATTTGAAATTTCTTTTTGAAATTAGTGCATAAAAAAATTTGACATATGTTGGGCTTCCTATACCTTTTCCTAGGTTGGGAACGAACTCTTAAATATGATGAGGGAACAAATATTCAGTAAGCACACCAAGTTGATCAAAAAAGATGATGGGATTAGTAGGAATGATAATGCCCTCTTCTAACAAATCATGGATTTTCTTTGGTCTATACCCAAGGAATATCAAAGTGCAAGGGATGCACAGTAAGATTATTTTATGTTTTGATAGATTTGAGATCTTTTATTATTTTTGGATTTTTTAATTATTTTGATGCCAAAAATTATGGTACCAATTATGAAAAGAAAATCTAAACTATGAAAATAAATTGTGTACAAGAATGTAATATTATTTTATTTTCTCTTGATAAGATGAATGCAACTAGGAATACAAATATTTCCTAAATTATTACATTCCTTTTAAGGCTTTCACTAATACACATTCACTAATTTCCATTCTTTTAATAAGACAAGAAAATAATCTTCGCAAATAGAAAAGTGAAAAATAGAGTTTGCAAGGCAACAATTTATAAAACTTTGAAATTTACAATATGCCTAGTATGCAAGCTATGTGATGTATAAACTATGGTATGAAGAAGAAAATAATCAATGAGATAAATTACAAGAAAACTGAAAAATAGAGTTTGCAAGGCAACAATTTATAAAACTATGAAATTTACAATATGCCTACTATGCAAGCTATGTGATGTATAAACTATGGTATGAGTTGATGGAATCAATGAGATAAATTACAAGCTAAGTTTTTCTTTAAAATTGAGTTGTTAAATAAAGTGAGAAACAAGTTAAGAAATGAAACAAAGTAACAAGAAATCTTGTTTCAAACTAAGATAATACGAGAGATATTGATAAAGCTGTGGGAAGTCAAAATTCATTAAAAATAGGCCTAGAAATATGAGACCAATTATTCTAGGAGCTTTGATAGTAAGAAATAAGGTCAATTTAAGGCTTGGAAGGATACAAGAGGATATTATAGCTAAGTAGCTATCCCAATATTATTTAAATAGCTTGGAAATAATGAGGAATTATAAAAATGAATCCCAAAGGAGAATGTGCATGGTCCCTTTATCCAATCAATCCAAACCTTCAACAAAGAAACCAAAAATATAATCCCTATGATGATGGTTATGGTTTTTGTGAAACTAATAGTTATGTAAAAAAGTAAATAGTAGGGAAGGTATCTTTCCATTGCCCAAATCACCTAATTATTCTGGGGTGCTCCTTTTGAGGTAGTCTCTTAAGAGCCATAAAAGCCAAAAATTATTAAACTTTGATGAAGTCATTCCGAGAACTCGTGGTATGTAGGAATACTTTGTATTGACCTATAGGTGGATACAAAATCCCTTCAAACAAGCCTCCCTCGGTTTGGGCCAACTCAACATCATTTGTGTGTTCTAGTGTCAAATTATTTTTGCAGAAAATATCAATGGAAAGTATTGCAAATATGGAAAGAAGTTTTTTTTTTTTGTGCAGCATGGAGCAAAACCAAGTATACGGAGACATCAAGGTGGGTAGGTAAATTTTATGAAAGGAAAGGGGATAGAGAGTGGTAGGATGGGAAGGATATAGAGAGTGGTAGGGTGGGAAGGAGAGATGGAGAAACAAAAAGAGGGGAGAAAGGAGATAGAGAGGGGTAGTGTGGAAGGGATAGAGGGAGGGAGAGAAAGATGTGAGGAGGGAGATAGGGAGTGGTAAGATAGTAGGGGTAGGTGGAGTGGTAGGGTAGGAGAGATATGTATAGATAGAGATAGGGTGAGAGGGACGGGTAGGTGGAGAGAGGTATGGAAGGATGGATAGGTATAGAGGGAGTTAGGGAGGATGGGAGTAGCTCAAGAGTAGTAGGGTAGGAGAGATATGTATAGAGAGAGATGGGGAGTGGTAGGGTGTGATAGATAGATGAAGGGAGAGAAAGAGGGAATGAGGGAGAGAGAGAAGGGATAGGTAGAGGGGGAGAAAGAGGGAAGGAGGGAGATAGGGAATTTCAGGGTTGGAGGAATAGAGTGATGGAGATAGGGATTGGTAGGGTGGGAAGGAGAGAGAGAGGGATAGTTGGAGGGAGAGAAAGAGGGAAGGAGGGAGATGGGGAGTGGTAGAGTGGAAGGACTAGAATGAGGGAGAGAAAGAGGGAAGTAGGGATATATGGATTGGTAAGGTGGGACAGAGGGAGAGGTAGGTAGGGAGATAGGAATTAGTAATGTGGGAGGGGGGGAGTGAGAAGGAGGGAGATATGGATTTGTAGGGTGGTGAGGTGAGAGGAAGGAACAAAAGGGAGGGAAGCAGGGTGATAGACAGAGGTAGGATATGAGGGATATGTATAGAGAGAGTCATGGAGGAAGAGAGGGGTAGGTGGAGAGAGGTAGGGTAGTAGAGTGGGTATAGAGAGAAATAGGGAGAGGTGGGGTAGGTGGAGGGAGAAATAGAGGGAAGGAGGGAGATAGGGATTGGTAAGGTGGGAAGGAGACAAAGAGAGGGCAGGAAGGAGATAGGGATTAGTAGGGTGGGGGGATCAAGAGGGGGAAAAGAGGGACTACAATATCTCATATTATTAAATATATATTTAATATTATATTAATATTTCTTAGTATTTATTATCTATAATATATTATTGTGTGAGGCGGAATATCATAGAGTCTATGCAAGAGAAATGCACTTGAAATAAAAGTTAATCTAAATTATAAACAGTAAATCTAGATCTATTTCTTCACTCATGAAATGACTTTCTAAGCTATTGAAAACACAATTGAAATCCTACAATTATCACAA
>VDFB02193867.1:323850903-324102394 GCA_007258455.2 Sequoia sempervirens
TGTTATTTAAAGTTAATTAGGAAGAATAAAGTGGGGATTAGGACTTTATTAAATAAATGTAATTTATTTAATTAGTCAAAATTGATAAAATTTGAATTAATTAAATAATGTCATATTATTCAATTAATAACAAAAATAGGGTTTTCAGGACATTATTAAATAAATGGAATTTATTTAATTAGTCAAAATGATGAAAAAGTGAATTAATTAAATAATATCGTATTATTCAATTAATAGGGGAAGTTAGGGTTTTGGATGCAATTGATGTGAAATGTAGTGATGTTTTGATGATAATGATGTCGATGATGTGAAAATTGCATTTAGGATATGTAATAGGTGTTAGGTCATTTTTGTATGTCTATATTTTCCCCCTCTTTGATACACAATATGGGTTGCAAGCTTTGTTTCAAATATTGTATGTTAAGATCAAGATTTTGAAAAAAAAATTATGCCCCACTATGCTCTAGTACCCAGTGCAATAATGGTTGTACTTTTTTCTGCCCCCTCAAGAGGTTGGCTAAATTTTTTTTGGTTTTGAGGTTAGACTCATGCATTGTTCTATTTCAATTTAGTTATGGAGAGGATGAAAAATAAGTCTATAGGTCCCTCATTTCTTGTTCCAATGTTCTTGTGAAGTCCTATTTTTAATGTAGGAAGGTTCCATAAGTAGAAATTAGGGATTCCTAGGTAAAAAATAGGGTTTTGGAGGGTTAAAATAAATAATTAGGGTTCTAATTACCTCATTTTCACTTTGATCCTATAGTGAATTATAGCCTCAAAATTTCTCATATTGTCAATTGTTGAGGAACAATGTCAAGGATTCAGGGAGCCCTACATCATTTAGAACTAGTTCAAGAGTTTAGATGGATTGCAGGCATCGGTGCCTTGGTATGTACCCTCTTGCTTCTCATTTTTCATCTTTTTATGTTCTCATAATTCGTACATAAATTCAAACTAGTCAGAAGTTATATTTTTAGAGTTTTACAACACTTGCATCGATTTTAGTGCATTTGTCAATTTAGGAAGCTTTCACTTGTAAAAATTCTCCACACTTGCTTTACTTTTTCACATTTGATCTAGATTTTTTCCTTTGATTTTAGCATTTGAATTGTTTTTGTGCTTTTGATTGTTGTTTGTGTTTTCTGTGCACTTGATTTAGTTTTGCGCGTTTGCAAAACCTTTTCTCTTTTGAGTCTCTCACTCTTTTAATTGCCCCTCATTTTGAATTTTTTCATTGCTTTTGATAAAGTTTCCTCACTTTTTCTTGGTTTTTCTTGCTTTTGTCTATTTGGAACCCTAAGTCTTGTTCTTTGTTGTTTTCATTTCATTTTGTGTTCCTAGAGTGCACCCTTGACATTTTGGGTTGTATGGTTGTAGACGGTCCTTAAACCATTGTAGTCAAGGGAAAGATGACCTCGACATCTATTTGATCCAATTTTCAGCTTTTATTTTTTGGAGCAAGACTTTCTAGATATGGTCAGGCTATGTCACATTTGTTACATATCTACCATCCATTGCGACACTGGTATGATGGCCATGCTCGTGGAGTGGTGGAATTTAGAGACTTCCTCATTCCATTTTCCTATAGGGGAGGTCACCATTACCCTCGAGGATATGTGGAGGATTCTCCTCATTCTTATCCATGGTGAGCTTGTGACATACCATGTTCGATGAGGTACCTGTTCCATCCAACATGTGTTGGGTGTTAGACACTTGAAGGCTCAGTAGATAGATGACTAGTTTCCCAATACATATGAGGTTCAGTTTGGTCAAACCACCAGAGAGGTCCAATTATTGGGTCAATTTTCTAATAGATATGTTTCCATTGTTGCTTTCAAAGCTCTTACACTAATAGGATGGGGTTGGCTAGTGGGTCTAGAAGATATGGGTACCACTCCTGATTTTGATCAGTGGTGGACATGTCATTTTCCTTTGAGATTCATAGATCCTAGTGATGATACTACATTCAATAGAGCAGGTATCATAGGTCATCGTAGGTAGCAGTGGCATATTGAGGACCTCCTTGTAGAGTAGCTAGGGACCGATAGGGTGGAGCTCAGGGTGATTAGATTCCTTAGGCTCATGGGTAGGTTCTAGGTCCCCCTCCTCCACTAGGAGATGGATCAGTATTGTTAGCATAGATGATAGCCATGAGGGATGAAAAGTTAGTGTTGTGACATGCCACAAAGGCTTAAGTTGCTATTGTGAGTGCTGAGAGGGGTAGATCAAGGGCAGAGTGAGACAGCGAGAGTGAGCGACAACATGTTGCAGAGGCTCAGTTTTAGGTGATTACGATAAAGAGAGATACTCTCAGAGCAAAGTGTGATACCCTTCATGTATAGCGACATCAGTTGTTATAGAGGTCTACATATTATTAGACTCTGTATGATGCCTTTATTCCTAGAGCATTGTGATAACCATGACTTGGAGAGCCTTGTGTTGCGAGAGATGGTGCTGAGTTAGCAAGTCATTTTGTTAGACAACCTGATCTAGATGATGGTCCACATTCTGGACTATAGATTTCTCCCCTTCCTACAAGGAAGTGCTATATATGTAATTTGATCTTTGGGTATGTGCAAGATCATCATGGAAAAAACAAGCCCTTAAGTGGCAAAAAATTTAGAAAAATCAGAGTTAGGGAACTTGACATAAAATTTTGAATAAGTTATCTATATTATTTAAAAAATATGTAAGAATAGAATCTATAGAAAATGTAATGCAGTTTCTAAACTACTAGGTTTATTTATTTTTTTAAAATCTATTTGGTGAAAATTTTGAAAGTTCAATATAGTAGTACTTAAATTTCAGGGAAAAAATAAGAAGTAGGTGTCTGTCTGACCAACCTAACTACAATAAATTGATAATATTTTTTTATAATATTTTAGACATAAGTAGAGGACTCATGTCCAGATGTGATGCATATTTTTTGTATTTTTTTCCAAGTAAATAATTAATTATGAATTTTTTATTGCAACTTTTAAAATATATAAAAACTCGTACGTCTAACCACCTTAACTTGGTCAGAACTTCATGAAATTCAATTTTTATTTTTCTAATCCTATAGAATATGAAGCATAGAATGTGATGCATGTTTTGGATTCAAAAAATGTGATACCATTTGAAAGCTATAGATTTTTTTCAATCAGCCTACCAATTAGCACTTTAGTCACAATTCAAATAGAAAATGAATAATAATTATTTATTAAATTCAAAGTAAAGCATAATTTATATTGGTGGAAAGCTGAGAATATCCTTTAAAAACCCTTTTCATTTCATCAATTTTGGGTAAAGAAAAAGTCGTTAGCCACATACCCTACAAATACTCATCATATTGCCACTTTTTGGCCCATCATGATCCTGCACATACCCCTTTATGACATGTTCTTTGTTTAGTGACATACTGTACACATGCTTTTTGTATCTATATTTATCGGCCCAATTTAGGCCTTGTATAGGGGTATGTGCAGGATCATGATGGGCCAAAAAGTGCCAATATTATGGGTATTTGTAGGGTATGTGGCTGATGACTTTTTTTTTACCCAAAATTGATGAAACAAAAAGGGTTTTTAGAGGAGATTTTCAACTTTCCACCAATATAAATTATGCTTTAATTTGAATTTAATAAATAATTATTATTCATTTTCTATTAGAATTATGAATAAAGTCCTGATCGATAGGCTGATTGAAAAACATTTATAACTTTCAAACAATATCACATTTTTTTAATATGAAACATGCATCACATTATATGCTTCACATACTATAGGATTAAAAAAATAAAAATTAAATTTCATGAAGTTTTGACCAAGTTAAGGTGGTTCGACATGCGAGTTTTTATATTTTTTAAAAGTTGTAATAAAAAATACATAATTAATTATTTACTTGGAAAAAAATTACAAAAAAATATGCATCACATTCGGACATGAGTCCTCTACTTATATATAAAATCTTATATAAAAATATTATCATTTTATTATGGTTAGGGTGGCCAGACAAACCCCTACTTCTTATTTTTTCCCTAAAATTTAAGTACTACTACATTGAAATTTCAATTTTTCACCAAATAGATTTTATTTATTTTAAATAAACCTAGTAGTTTTGAAACTACATTCAATTTTCTACAAATTATATTCTTACATATTTTTGAAATAATATAGATAACTTATTCAAATTTTTATGTCAAGTTTCCTAACACTAATTTTTCTAAATTTTTTGCCACTTAAGGGCCTGTTTTTTCCATGATGATCCTGCACATAAACATAGATGTACTATTTCGTATCATCCTATCACACTTGTTCAACATGATGATGGTGTACTATGACATTCTCCCTTTTTCATGATGATATATATGACATATACCTTCTTTGATTCAACTCATTGATATGTGCATTTAATGATCAAGATGCCTATGATGATGATGTATGTTTATATATATGTTTTTGTACTTTTATGATGTATGCATATGACATGTATGGATGGATAATCATTTATATCATATGATGTTTTATTATGGATGATAAATATATCATTTTGATATATGATAATCTTTAGATAAATAGTCACAATGCTTTCTACTTGAGAGCTAAATAGTGCACATAAGATAATTTGTCGTTTGTAGGTTTCACAAGACTACTTGGGCTACCTACAAGTGTGAAATTTGACTCTTAAAATCAAGAAAATTTGAGACATTTAGTAGAAAAAGTTGGAATCGACAATGGAAAGCCTCATCCCTTTATAGATGAATTTATTTTGACATTGAAAGATGAGAGTGGAATTTGTTGTACACATCCTGAAAATTTACCAAGTAATTGGTGGCTACCTTTGATATCTATCGTTTCACTATTTTATATATATGTTTTTGGATTATTTGAAGGTTTTTGACAAGAATTAAAAAAGATGGAAATATTATTCATGTTTTCCATAAAAACAAGAAGGCTTATGCAATAGAAAATCGAAAGTTTCAAAAAATATTAAGCGATGTTTCTATTGGAGGAGAAGTACGTTGGCATAGGACATGCAAAAAAAAGCCTATAGTTGAAAATGACACAGAAAAAGGATGCATGAAGATCATGGTTTGGTATATTATATAGAACCATGATCTTCTTGCATCCTTTTTGTTTCCCATTTTCAATTACAGGATTTTTTTTCCTATCTTCTGCCAACGTACTTCTATACAAAACCATGATCTTGCATCCTTTTTTATTCCCATTTTCAATTACAAGCTGTGTGTTTCCTATCTTGTGCCAATGTACCTTTCCTCCAATAGAAACATTACTTAATATTTTTTGACACTTTTGATGTCCTATTGCATAAGCCTTACTCATTTTATCAAAAATGTGAATAATACTACCATCTTCTTTAATTCCTCTCAAAAACCTTCAAATAAGCCAAATGCATAAATAAAATAGACAAACGATGTTTATCAAAGGTAGCCACCAATCACCTGGAAATTTTTTAAGATGTGTATAGAAAATTTATCTCTCATCTTTTAGTGTCAAAATAAATTCATCTATAAAGGGATGAGGCTTTGCATTACCAATTCAAACTTTTTTTGCTAAAAGTCTCAAAAGTTCTTGATCTGAAGGGTTGAATTTCATACCTGCAAGTAGTCGAGGCTAGTCTCATGAAACCTACTGTAAATAAAAAATTAGCATATGTACACTATTAAGCTCTCAAGTAAAAAGCATTGTGACTATTTCTCTACATATTGGATTCTAAAGAAGCCCATTTTTTGACAACAAATGCTTGCAGTTTCAATAATCTTTTGTTAGCTGATGTGAAATATACATGAATACCAACATTTTTTTACATTTCTAGCCTAGATGTTTTTGGTTTCTCAACCATTAAAAGAATTGTTAGCTACCTTTGAATGAGACAATGTTGTAAGCCCAAGTACATTCTACTCAACCCATAAAAGAAAATTTGAGATGAGAAAAATTTAGGAAACACAATTCTCATTCACAAGATTGAAAGTTCATAAAATTTAACAAAAGGTAGTCATCTCATCACCTTATATAAAATTCGGGTATTCATTTTTTATCAATGTAGAAGTAAAAGTTGATGACGAATTGTAAATTAAAATAGAATAAGCTCAATTGGGACATGTATTGTAGAGCATACAAAACCATGGTCTTCTTGCATCCTTTTTGTTTCCCATTTTCATTTATAGGCTTTGTTTTTCTTGTCCTTTTCCAATGTACTTATCCTCCAATAGAAACATTAGTTAATATTTTTTGACAGTTCCAATGTCCTATTAGATAAGCCTTGCTCATTTTATGGAAACCATGAATAATACTACCATCTTGCTTAATTCCTTTCAAAATCCTTTAGATAAACCAAATACGTATATAAAATAGAGAAGTTATGGCAGTTATAAAAGTTAGTTGCCAATTACATGGAAAAAATTTCAAGATGGGTATAGAAAATTCCACTCTCATCTTTTAATGTCAAAATAAATTTGTGTATAAAGGTATGCATAGAATTTACTTGGGTTTAAAACATTTGGTCTCATTGAAAGGTAGCTAGCTAATAACTGTTTTAATGGTTGAGCAACCAATAACATCTAGGCTAGAAATGCAAAGGAATGTTGGTATTCATGTATATTTGACATCAAATGATGAAAAATTATTGATAATGTAAGCATCAATTGTCAAAAAATGGGATTCTTTAGAATCCAATCTGTAGATAAATAGTCACAATGCTTTGTACTTGAGAGCTAAATGGTGTACATAAGAAAATATGTTGTTTTCAAGTTTCACAAGATTGGCTTGGGCTACCTACAAGTGTGAAATTTGACCCTTTAGATCAAAAACTTTTGAGACATTTAGTAGAAAAATTTGAAATTGGTAATGCAGAGCCTCAACCCTTTATAGACGAATTTATTTTTACATTGAAAGATGATAGTGGAATTTTCTATACACATCTTCAAAATTTTCCACATAATTCATGTCGACAAATTATCTGGAATTTTTTTAGGATTGTATAGAAAATTCCTTTCTCATATTTCAGTGTCAAAATAAATTCATCTATAAATGGATAAGGCTTTGCACTACCAATTCCAATTTTTTTTGCTAAATTTCTCAAAATTTCTTGTTCTAAAGGGTCAAATTTCACACTTGTAGGTAGCCTAGGCCAATCTTGTGAAACTTGCAAATAATGGATTATCTTATGTACACCATTTACCTCTCAAGTGCAAAGTGTTGTAATGGTTTATCTATAGATTGGATTCTAAAGAATCCCAATTTTTGAAAATAGATGCTTACATTATTAATAATATTGCATTAGCTAATGTCAAATATACATGAATACCAACATTCTTTTTCATTTCTACCCTAGATGGTTTTGGTTGCTCAACCATTAAAAGAATTGTTAGCTACCTTTCAATGAGACAAAATATTGTAAGCCCCAATACATTCTACTCAACCCAGCCTCATCCCTTTATGGATGAATTTATTTTGACACTGAAAGATGAGAGTGTGATTTGTTATATACATCTTAAAAAATTTGTTAGGTAATTGGTGGCTACCTTTGATAATTATTGTTTCTCTATTTTATATATGTATTTGGATTATATGATGGTTTTTGACATTAATTAAACAAGATGGTAGTATTATTCACTTTTTCCATAAAATGAGGAAGGCCTATCCAATAGGACATTGGAAGTGTCAAAAAATCTGAAGTTATGTTGCTATTGTAGGAGAAGTACCTTGGCATAAGACAGGGAAAAAAAGAGCATGTAATTGAAAAAGGGAAATAGAAAGGATGGAAGAAGATCATGGTTTTGTATGATGTACAATACCTGTCCCAATTGAGATTATTTCATTTGAATCTACAATTATTCAATAGAATGTATTGGGCCTTCAAGATATTTTTCATATTGAAAGGTAGCTAATGATTCTTTTTAATGGTTGAGAAACCAAAAACATCTAGGCTAGAAATAAAATAGAATGTTGGTATTCACGTATATTTGACAACAACTAACACAAGATTACTGATAATGTAAGCATTTGTTGTTAAAAATTTGGATTCTTTAGAATCCAATCTATAGATAAACAGTCACAATGCTTTGTACTTGAGAGCTAAATAGTGTACATAAGATAATTTGTTGTTTGAAAGTTTTGCAAGATTGGCTTGGGATACCTACAGGTGTGAAATTGGACCCTTCAAATCAAGAAATTTTGAGACATTGAGCAGAAAAAGTTGGAATTGGTTATGCAAAGCATCATCTCTTTATAGACAAATTTATTTTGAAACTAAAAGATGAGAGTGTAATTTGCTAGATAGACATCTTTAAATTTTGCCAAGTAATTGGTGGCTACCTTTGATATCTATCATTTCTCTTTTTTATATATGTATTTGTCTTATCTAAAGGTTTTTGAAAAGAATTAAACAAGATGGTAGTATTATTCACCTTTTCCATAAAGTGGTCAAGCCTATAATTGAAAGTGGAAAACAAAAGGGATGCAAGAAAATCACGGTTCTATATACATACAAAATCACGATCTTCTTGCATCCATTTTCCTTCCCATTTTCAATTATAGGCTTTATTTTTTCTATCTTTTGACAATGATATTCTATACAAAACCATGATCTTCTTGCATCCTTTTTGTTTCTCATTTTCAGTTATAGGCTTTGTTTTTCCTATCCTATGCCAATGCACTTCCTCTAATAGAAACATCACTTAATAGTTTTTGACATTTCTGATGTCTTGTTGCATAAGCCATGCTTGTTTTATGGAAAACGTGAATAATACTTCTGTCTTGTTCAATTCACATTAAAAACCTTCAGATAAGAAAAATACATATATAAAACATAGAAATGATGATTACCAAAGGTAGCCACCAATTACCTCAATTTTTTAGGATGTGTATAGAAAATTCCACTATCATCTTTTAGTGTCAAAACAAATTCATCTATAAAGGGATGAGGTTGGGTTGAGTAGAATGTACTAGGGTTTCAATTCTTATTGAAAGGTAGCTAACAATTCTTTTAATGGTTTAACAACCAAAAAAATCTAGGCTAGAAATGTAAAAGCATGTTGTTATTCATGTATATTTGACATCAATAGACACAATATTATTGATAATGTAAGCATTTGTTGTTAAAAATTGGGATTATTTAGAATCCAATGTCTAGATAAATAGTCACAATGCTTTGTACTTGAGAGCTAGATAGTGTACATAGGTTAATTATGTTATTTTCAAGGTTCGCAAGACTGGCTTGGGCTACCTATAGGTGTGAAATTTGACCCTTCAAATCAAGAATTTTTTAGACATTTAGAAAAAAAGTTAGAATTTGTAATTCAAAGCATCACTTTATAGAAAAATTTATTTTGACACTAAAACATGACAATGGAATTTACTATACACATTTTGAAAATATTCCAAGTAATTGGTGGCTACCTTTGATCTCTATCATTTCTCTTTTTTATATATGTATTTGGCTTATCTGTAGGTTTTTTACAAGAATTTGCTATAAACATCCTGAAAATCTTCCAAGTAATTGGTGGCTACCTTTGATCTCTTTGATTTCTCTTTTTTATATATGTATTTGGCTTATTTGTAGGTTTTTTACAAGAATTAAACAAGATGGTAGTATTATTCATGTTTTCCATATAACAAGCAAAGATTATGCAATAGGACATCACAAGTGTCAAAAAAATTTAAGTGATTTTTCTATTGGAGGAGAAGTGCATTGGCACAAGACAGGAAAAGAAAATGTTGTAATAGAAAGTGGGAAACAAAAGGATGCAAGAAGATAGTGGTTCTATATAGTATACAAAACCATTATCTTCTAGCATACTTTTTGTTTCCCATTTTTAGTTACAAGCTTTGTTTTGCCTGTCCTATGCAAATGTACCTCTCTTCCAATAGAAACATCAATTAATTATTTTTGACACTTCCATGTCCTATGGCATAAGCCTTATTGGTTTTATCGAAAACATGAATAATACTACCATCTTGTTCAATTCCTATAGAAAACCTTCACATAAGCCAAATGCATATATAAAATAGAGAAATGATCATTATCAAAGGTAGCCACCAATTACCTGGAAATTTTTTTGGATGTCTATAGAAAATTCCTCTCGCATCTTTCAATGTAAAAATAAATTCCTTATAAAGGGATGAGGCTTTCCATTACCAATTCTAACTTTTTCTACTAAATGTCTCAACATTTCTTGATCTAAAGGGTCAAATTTCACACTTGTAGGTAGCCTAGGCCAATCTTACGAAAGCTGTAAAGAAAAAATTATCTTATGTACACCACTTAGCTCTCAAGTACAAAGCGCTATGACTATTTATCTACATATAGGATTCTAAAGAATCCCAATTTTTGACAACAGATGCTTATATTTTCAATAATCTTGTGTTAGCTGATGTCAAATATACATGAATACCAACATTCATTTTCAATTCTAGCCTAGATTTTTTGGTTTCTCAACCACTAAGAGAATTGTTGGCTACCTTTCATTGAGACAAAATTTTGTATGCCCTAGTACATACATGCAACTTGTCTTTTCTTAAAGAAAGATATAGTGTTAGATGCATTATATTTTAATTAAAATCCACCATTCAACAAAAGAATAAATGAAGAAAAATAGTAGAATACCAAAAATTGGCTTGCCAACGGCCATGGGAATCAATGATGCCAATGAATCAACCACTTTTTCTACTCCTAATTCTCTTAACATGATCATCTATGTTATCCTTTTTGTTAGATGTGTTTGGGTTAGGTTTAGTGTTTTTGATGCCATTATTACCACCACTTCCTCTAACTATGTCTTGATCAACCCTTGCTAATCTGAGATTGATTAGCATATGTGTCACATGTCCAATATCATTCAATTTGCAAGGATTGTCCTCTTGATTTATTCTTTTCCACCTCTAAGACTCACCTCAGTATTAGGATGTACTATCTTAGAAAATGCATGAAACATAGATTAATTTGAGCCTAGAAAAAACTTGCATAAATATTTTCCATATTGTAAAGCTTGTGCAATGCAAGAAAACAAGTTAGCACAACAAATATATCCAAAATTTAGTATATCACTTAAGAAAGTTGGGGCCATTGATATATAGTGAGTAAAAGAGGTTTCAATATCATTCATCATACTAAAACAGTGTATGAGACTTATCATATTACAAATTACTATTGAATTAGTGAAAGCTTGTTGTCAGACATAACTCTATCCTTTGTTGCTTGTTTTCCTATGTTCAAAATTTTTAGTGATGATAAATAAAATAGTCATTAAGAAAATTGATGCTTTGAGTTCTCCTTTGATTTTATGTCTAATTTCTCTTTGCTTTTTCCCTTTTTCTTCCAAATGAAAATGGTGGGAAAATAGGGAAATACCATATAAAGAAATTATGACCATTCCTTATTTTCCCATGTCTTATGACTATTAAAGACTGCTTGTAGTTTCAACAAAATGAATAATGTAGTCTCACTAAAATATCATTTATTTATATCAATAAAAAAATTGAATGAAATGTTATTGACGTAGATGGAATCTCCAACCTCTACTCAAACACAATTTGTTCACAAAAATGGGCAACATTGTGCCCCAAGGATAACAACATACTATTACGGTAACAATCAAGAATTCACAATTTTATCTCACAATATAATTGGAGTTAAGGATCATGGAATATCAAAAAAAATTAGTTACACAATCTGACAGCAACATGAATTACATTAATCAAATTCAGATTGCATACATCCAACCAATACAAATTCTACTTAGCAAGGTTTTAGACATTATGTCCTCTTCTTCGCATTTTCTCAAGCTATCCATCACTAACGAAATTGTCTCTACATACTTGTCACAACCTCTTCCTTTTTAATATTCATGTTGTAGTGGATAGAATTATTTTAAAATCCATGAACCTATTGGTGGTTGAGATTTATGTATTTGGTTGTTGATAAAATTGTGAATTCTTGATTGTTACCATAATAGTTTGTTGTTATCCTTGGGTTATAGTTTTGCCCACTTTTGTGAAAAAATTGTGTTTGAGCAGAGGTTTCAGAGACTGCCCGCATCAACAACCTTTTATTCAATTTTTTTATTGATATAAACAAATGATATTTCAGTGAGTTCTTCAAATTTGTTACAAATCTTAACCTAAACTAGAATTTGATTCCTCCTAAATAGTTTTATTCATTTTTTTTCTACAATGTTTAATTCCTCCTCAATAACTATATTCATTTCATTGAAACTAAAAGAATTCTTTAATAGTCATAAGACTTGGGCAAATAAAAAATAGTCATAATTGTTTTATATGGTCTTCCCTATTTTCCCACCATTTTCATTTGGAACAAAAATGGAAACAACCAAAGAGAAATTAGACATAAGCACAAAGAGAACTTAAAGCATCAATTATTTTAATGACTCTTTATTTGATCTATCATCAATACAATGGTTTGACTTAGGAAAACAAGCAAAGCAAAGACTATAGGTATGTCTGACAACAATCCTTCACTAATTCAATAGTACTTTGTAATATGATAAAGTCTCATAGATTGTTTTAGTATGATGAAGGATATTGAAACCTCTTTTGCTCACTCTATATCAATGGCCCTTTCTTCAATAATATACTAACTTTAGATATATTTGATGTGCTAACTTGCTTTCTAAAATTGTCCAGGCTTTACAATAGTGGAAAATCTTAATGTAAATGTTTACTAGGATCAAATTAAATCTTTGTCTAGTGTTGTGTTTGAGATAAAAAATCCTAATATTGAGATGAGTCTTAGGGGTAGAAAAAGAATAAATCGGGAGAATCCTTGTGAATTGAAAAATATTGGACATGTAATAGAGATGCTAATCAATCTTAGTAGAGTTGATCAAGAGATAGTTGCAAGAATTGGCGGCAATAATGGCATAGAAAACACTAACCCTAACCCAAACACATCTAACGAAAAGGATAATATAGAAAATCATGTTAGGAGAGTTAGGGGTAGAAAAAGTGACCGATTCATTGAATTCATAATGCCCATGGCCATTGGAGAGCCAATATATGGTATTCTATTCATTTTCTTCATTTATTCTTTTTTTTTATGCTAGCTTCTAATTAAAATACAAGAGCTACGAGACAATGAAGTTGTTGCCTAAGAATAGCAGGTATGTGTAGGATCATCATGGAAAAAATAGGCCCTTAAGTGGCAAAAAATTAAGAAAAATTAGAGTTAAGAAACATGACATAAAAATTTGAATAAGTTATCTATACCATTTTAAAAATATGTAAAAATAGAATCTTTAGAAAACTGAATGTAGTTTCTAAACTAGTAGGTTTTTTTTTTTAATCTATTTGGTGAAAATTTGAAATTTCAATGTAGTAGTACTTAATTTCAGGGAAAAAATAAGTAGGTTTCTGTCTGACCACCCTAACCACAATAAAATGATAATATATTTTTATAATATTTTAGATACAAGTAGAGGACTCATGTCCTGATGTGATGCATATTTTTTTGTAATTTTTTTGCATGCAAATAATTAATTATGAATTTTTTATTAAAACTTTTAAAAAATATAAACACTCCTATGTCTGACCACTTTAACTTGGTAAAAACTTCACAAAATTTATTTTTTCTTTTTTTAATCCTATAGTATATGAAACATAGAATGTTACACGTGTTTTGGATTCAAAAAATGTGATACCATTTGAAAGTTATAGATGATTTTCCATTAGCCTATCAATTAGGAATTTAGTCATAATTCAAATAGAAAATGAATAATAAATATTTATTAAATTCAAAGTAAAGCATAATTTATATTGGTGGAAAGTTGAGAATGTTTGTGAAAAACCCTTTTCATTTCATCAATTTTGGGTAAAAAAAATTCATCAGCCACATGGGCCATCATATCACTGCCATATCACCACTTTTTGGCCCATCATGATCCTACACATACCCTAGCATCACAGTTTTGGCCTAGATAAAATGTGAGATTAATCTTGACTACCAGCTCAACAGAATGTAAGTACATATGTTTAATGGCATCGGCAGTGCAAAGTGCAATGGTGTACCTCCTATATTAGAAGTTTCTTTTCCATTGTGTACAAGTAACAAGCCCTTTATTTTGTCTTGGCAAAAAAGACGAAAAAAAATTACACATAAAAAATAGAAACTATTACATTTAAGGAAAAGATAAATAACAAGCCCTTTATCTTGTTTTGGAAAAAAAGAAGAATCAAAATTCTAAAGAGAAAGAAAAGAGAAACTATTGCATTTAAAGAATAGATAATTCTATTTTCGTCATCAATTTGTTAGGATTCAAATATTACATGAGTCATATTTTATTTCTAATTACTTGCAAAATGGGTGATGTTTCTTTGTAACTTTATTGATTTAAACACAAAGTTCAATGTTCAAGAGTATCCAAGTGATTCTATAGCATGCAAGTAAATAGACAAGCTTCATTTTGAACTAGCAATGTGAAATTCCAAAACACTCTTTTCAACAAACTAGAAAACAACAAAGCTCCAATGCTAAAAAGTTGTAAAATCCATCATCAAGAACTTCAAAACATGCCAAAAAGTAATGCTTATGTTCACTTGAATCACATCAAGTGCAATAAAAGAGGATTGATATAGACTAAAAACAATGATAACATGGACTGATGTGATTGTAGAAATGAATGAAAACAACAACAAAGTAAGCAAAAACATAAGGGTGAAAATTTCAAGGCTATTTGGAGACTTTGGACAATTTGAAATACTTGTAAATCAGCAACGAAATGACAAAATCAATAATGGGGGAAGCAAAAATGGCCCACAGATGACTATCAATCGGTTAAGAAAGATGAAGCTAAGATTATATAGATGCCTATGCAAATCTGGAAATTACTAAAATGATGATAGAACAACATGGTTGAGGGAGTGATAAAATTGAATGCTAGCAAATCACTCAAGTAAACTTGCAATTAGAGTGGAAAAAGAAATAAGGAAGAATGGTAATCAACAAACAGAGATGCCTTCTGATGCAAAAAACAACAATGATGATGTCTGCTCTGTGAATTCATTATTTAGATTTAGCTTTGGGTCTCAGCTTTGGGTAGAAATTTAATTCATTTTTTTGGTTTTATCTTTCACTTAATGTTGTTGTAGTTTGTGCTATTGGGCTTTTTAGGGTGGATGTGCTCTGTTTTCCATTCACTAACTAAAAAATCTTGTGCATTTTATGACCGCACATATTCTCCATTAAAGCAGATAACAAGTCAACTTGTTTACTGTATCTATGAGGAGGCATAAAGCTTGAGATGGATTAGCTGAGTGAATCATTTCAGTTGGACAATAGTGACAATCTGTTTTAGTTTCTAGTATTTTTTTAATTGATGTTTTATTTTAACTAATATTATGTTAGGCCTATTCGGTTAAAACATTCAAAGAAATTTATCATCTCTACTATCTAGGTTTTGCTCCAATAGCCACATTGCACACAAAAAGAAAAATTCTAACAAAACCAAAATAGATGTAAAATAGATGATTCAAGAATCACAAAGTGGGCAAGGAATTAGAACCAAATAGACACAATCAATAGACCTGAATGGCCATGACTCACACTGGAAGATGGCGGTAGCATCTATGGAGGTCTATTTTATGCATAATGGGTTGGCATAAAAAGAGGGAAGCATCTGCATAAGGAAAATATATATTAATATCAAATATCACTTTGTTAAGACACTAAGAAAATGGAGGCTTTCAGTTTCTTTGGGTTTACAAAATCTAGGATTTTAGAATCTCACCTAACATGCCATGTACAGTTTCATTATTATAAGTAAGAATTTGATAAATTTTAGCAAAACCTTGTTGTTGAGTTCACTACAGATCATTGGTAAGAGGCATTCAATGTCCACATCTCTTCAGGGTTCATGCTTAAGTGATACATATAAGCACAAATTTGATGGTGTCAACCATAAAGACTATCACTACGATATGGAAAACCTACAGTAGAAGCATAGTTAGTTGACTTGAAAATAAAAAAATATTTACCTTCAAGTAGATAGTGTGTTATCATACATTTTCAATATCATATTTCTATGCCAGTTTAGAGAGAACCTGGAGCACTGTCCTCATTTAAATGAATTGGTGCAATGCTAGAAGGGTGACTAGGTTAAAGATGAAAACAAATATGGGCACTATGAAATTAATCGATCTATATCATTTCAAAGTAAAAATTTTGAGGGGCCAGATACAAACATAGAAACAAGTAAAATAATTACAATATCATAATGTGGAACTTTTATGTGAAATATGATTACATGTTTGCTAAACAATAGATTGTTGTTTTCACTGCTAGATTTCTTGAGAAAGCTATGTGTAAAATTAGTAAAATCTGTTTTGAACAAATTGTCAGTGGGAATTTTTCCCATCAGACTTCTGATTTTACTATTTTTTTTCTAGATTGGACAATTTCTTTTTGTTTTTGTTTTAGTTTGTATTTTGTGTTGGGAAAGTTTCCCATATGGCTGTAGATGCTTTTCATAATTTGTTGTATATATTTTCTCCTTTTATCAATAAAGCATGAAGACAGTTTACAACATATTTTCTGAGAAAATACAAAGTTTATATTCTTTGCCTCTATGTGAATATAATCACAGTTTATTAAATTTGAGTATTAATTTTTTGTTTTAGTGTACTGGTATTTAGATTTTTTCAATTTATTGTATTTTAACATATGGTATCAAAGCAGTTTTGAAATGGAAATGAATGCTAATAGTACACAATTGCAAATTCCTAAATTCAATGGGAAAATTTATGATTTTTGGAGTTTTGAAATGAATATTATATTTAGATCTCATGAGCTATGGGATCTTGTGCAGAATGGATATTCAGAACCTGCAGATGCAATAACATTAGCAACACTCACACAAAATAATTTAGAAATTTATTCGAGAATAATTGGAAAAAAGATCAGAAAGCATTATTCTTTATTTTTCAAGGTCTTCATGAAACTATCCTTCCAATATTTACAACTATTTCAATAGCCAAAGAAGCATGGGATCTTCTTGCACAATCATTTCAAGGTACAAAAATAGTAATAATAGTCCATTTACAAATGCTTAGAAAAGATTTTGAAATTTTATGAATGTCAGAGTTTGAAAGTTTAGGACTTTTTTTATTCACACAACGGGGATAGTTAATCAAATGAAAATAAATGGTGAGATTATGAATGATAAAAAAAAAAATTGAAAAGATTTTAAGAAGTTTGCCTACAAAATATGATCATGTAGTTATAGCTATTAAAGAATCAAAAAATATAACCACTTTATCTATAGATGAGCTCTTGGGTTCACTGTACACACATGAGGAAAGATTAAATAAATCAACAAAAGAGCCACTTTAGAAAGCCTTAAAAATCAAAGTATCATTGAAAGAAAAAGAACCTGCACCAGAATCATATTCAACACAAATAGGAAAAGGTAGAAATTCAAGAGGAAGAGGAGGAAATTTTCAACAAAGAGGTAGAGGTCAAGGAAGTAATAGAAGTGATAAATAAAATTGAAGTTACACTCAAACAAGAGGTATAGGTAGAGAAAATTTTCAGCAAAGAGGTAGAGGTTTTCAAAGGTATGATAAATCATCTATTCAATGTTATTATTGTCAAAAGTATGGACAAATTGCAGCTGAATGTAAAAAAAAGATTGAAGATGAAAGTAAACAGGAAGCCCAATATGTACATGAAGGTGAAGGGTAGGAAGGATATGTCTTGCTACCATGCAACACAAATGAGGAAGTAAATGATGACAAATGGTATGTTGATAGTGGTTGTATTAATCATATGACAAGACGCAAAGAGATGTTTTAGAATTTGGATGAGTCCATCAAATCTGAAGTAAAGATGGTAAATGATACAATTGCATCTTTCATGGGGAAAGGGAGGATATTAATCACAAAAAAAACAAGGTGAGAAAAAATATATTGGTGATGTATTTTATATACCAAGCTTAAAGCATAATTTAAGTGTAGGCCAACTTGTGCAAAAAGGCCACACTGTCAAATTTAAAAAGCGATCGTGCATTATTTTGATGGTAAAAAAAAGATGATAACAAAAATACCCATGACTTCTAATAGGATGTTTTCTCTTATTATCAGAAACAATATGCATTTAAGTTTTAGTTCTCTTGTAAAAGATACACAGTGGTTATGGTGTCTTAGATTTGGTCATTTGAATTTTGGTGGACTAAATATTTTGTATAAAAAGAACATGGTAACAAGTTTACCACTTATCCAATAACCAGATGAAGAATGTGAAGGTTGTATTGTTGGAAAGCACCATAGAGAACCCTTTCCAATAAGGGATTCCTAGAGAGCTTCAGAGCTATTAGAGCTAGTTCATTCAGATCTATGTGGTCTAATTGAGGTTGCTTCATTTTCTGGTATGAGATACTTTTTGAATTTTATTGATGACTATAGTAGAAAAATTGGTGTTCATCCTTTGAAAAATAAATCAGATAATTTAAAGAAATTTAGAGAATTTAAAGAATTAGTTGAAAAACAAAGTGGTTATTTTCTCAGAATTTTAAGGACTGATAGGGGTGGAGAGTATATTTCTCATGATTTTCATAATTTTAGTATTGAAAATGGCATAAAAAGGAAGCTAACAACAAGGTATTTACCTCAGCAAAATGGGGTAACTGAGAGAAAAAATAGAACAATTTTAAATATGGTTAGGAGTATGATTAATGTTAAGAATTTACCAAAAGAGTTTTTGGCAGTAGTAGTTTGTTGTGCAGGTTATATTTTGAATAAATTTTCAGCAAACTCAGCTTGTGACATGACACTAGAAATAGCCTAGGGAGAATACAAACCTCCTATAGATCACGTAAGATTTTTTGGTTGTATTACTTATTCTCATGTACCAGATGCACTTAGAAGTAAATTAGATGATAAGGAAAAAAAAAATGTATCTTTGTTGGTATAGTGAAGAATCTAAGGCATATTGGTTGTACAATTCTAAGAGAAAAGGTTGGTGATAAGTAGAGATGCAAAGTTTATTAAAGATCATACGAATAGTATCCATTCTAGCAACAAGTGCAAAAAAATCATTATAATCAATGCCTTATTTTTATTTGTAGCCCTTCACTACCAACCTGGCCTTGTATTTATTCACTTTACCATGCTTATTGTACTTTTTTTTATACACCCACTTTACTCCATTTGCCTTCTTATGCTCAGGAAGATCTAAAATTTCCCAAGTTTGATTCTTTTCTATGGCTACAATTTCTTCATTCATAGCTTTAACCCATCTATCATCATTTATAGCCTCTTCAAGAAAAATAGGATCACTATCAGCAAAAAATGCAAAATGAGAAGTATCTTCATTTACCTTTGTTGTTTCTTGATATATGTCAGACAAGCTCCTTGTTTTCTTCCACCTTTTTGGAGATACTAAGGTGGATGATGAAGAACTATTTGATGAAACGTGACGATGACTTGGTGGAGATGAAGAAGAGATTCTTCTTAGTGCTAATTGTTGAATGCTACTACTGGCTCCTATCTTGACAACTGAAATTTGTTGTTGATTTGCAGCTTCATGTTGAATGTTAACTTGTTGATATTTCTCTTTCAGATTCCAACACCACTCTTGATCTTCAATAAACTTTGCATCTCTAATTATCACCAATCTTTTTGTATTAGGATTGTACAACCTATATGCCTTTGATTCTTCACTGTACCCAACAAAGATACATTTTTTTGTCTTATCATCCAACTTACTTCAAAGTGCATCTAGAACATGAGAATAAGCAATACAACCAAAAAATATTAGGTGATCTACCAGAGGTTTATATCCTCCCTAGGCTTCTTCTGGTGTCATGCCCCAAACTAAGTTTGTAGGATATCTATTCAAAATATAACCTGCACAATAAATTGTTTCTCCCTAAAAAACTTTTGTTAAATTTTTAACATTAAGCATACTCCTTACCATATTTAAAATTGTTTTGTTTCTTCTCTCAGCTACCCCTTTTTTCTAAGTTGAATACATTTTTTTTAGCTACTTTTATATGCCATTTTCAATAAAGAAAATAATGAAAATCATGAGCACTATACTCCACCCATATCAGTCCTTAAAATTCTAAGAAAATAACCACTTTTCTTTTCAGCTAATTCTTTCAATTCTCTGAATTTCTCAAAATTATTTGATTTATTTTTCAAAGGATAAACCAACATTTTTCTACTATAGTCATCAATAAAAGTCAAAAAATATCTCATACCAGAAAATGAGGCAACCTCAATTGGACCACATAGATCTTAATGAACTAGCTCCAATGGCTCTGAAGCTCTCCAAGAATTGCTCATTGGAAAGGGTTCTCTATGGTGCTTTCCAACAATACAACCTTCACATTCTACACCTAGTTTTTGGATAGGTGGTAAACCTATTACCATGTTCTTTTTATACAAAATATTTAGTCCACCAAAATTCAAATGACCAAATCTAAGATGCCATAACCACTGTGTATCTTTTACAAGAGCACTGAAACATAAATGCATATTGGTTTTGATACTAGGAGAAAAAATCCTATTGGCAGTCATGGGTAATTTGGTTATCATCTTGTTTTTACCATCAACAATAATGCATGAGCCCTTTTAAAATTTGACAGTGTGGCCTTTTTGAACAATTTGACCTACACTTAAAAAATTATGCTTTAATCCTAGTACATAAAATTCATCACCAATATATTTTTTCTCACCTTGTTTTGTTGTGATTAATATCCTCCCTTTCCCCATGACTGATGCAATTTTATCATTTACCATCTTTACTTCAAATTTCATGGACTCATAAAAAATTCTGAAACATCTCTTTGTGTCCTGTCATATGATTACTGCAACCACTATCAACATACCATTTGTCATCATTTACTTCCTCCTTTGTGTTGCATGTTAGAAAGACATATCCTTCCTACCCTTCACCTTCATTTTCATACTGGGATTCTTGTTTACTTTCATCTGCAATCTTTTTTCTACATTCAACTGCAATATGTCCATACTTTTGACAATAATAACATTGAATAGATGATTTATCATACCTCTGAAAACCTCTACCTCTTTCCTGAAGTTTTTTTCTGCATCTACCTCTTTCTTGAGTGTAGCCTCAATTTTCTTCATTACTTCTATTGCTTCTTTGACCTCTTCCTCTTATTTGGAAACATCCTCCTCTTCCTCTTGAATTTCTACCTCTTCCTCTTTGTGTTGAAGATGATTCCGGTGTAGGTTATTTTTCTTTCAATGATACTTTTATTTTTAAAGCTTTCTCAAGTGGCTCTTTTTCTTATTTATTTAATATTTTCTCATGTGTGTATAGTGAACCCATAAGCTCATCTATAGATAATGTGGTTATATTTTTTGATTCTTCAATAGCTATAACTATAGGATCATATTTTGTAGGCAAACTTCTTAAAATATTTTCAACAATTTTTTTATCATTCATAATCTCACCATTTATTTTCATTTGATTAACTATTCCCATTGTGCGAGTAAAGAAATCTCCTAAACTTTTAGACTCAGACATTTGTAAAATTTCAAAATCATTTTTTAGCATTTGTAAATGTATTGTTCTTACTCTTTTTGTACCTTGAAATGATTGTGCAAGAAGATCCAATGCTTCTTTGGCTATTGAAATAGCTATAAGTCTTGGAAGGAGAGTCTCATCAAGACCCTGGACAATAAATAGTAATGCTGCTACATCTGTAGGTTTTGAATATCGATTTTGCACAAGATCCCATAGTTCCTGAGATCTAAGTAAAATCTCCATTTGAAAACTCCAAAAATCATATTTTTTCCCATTGAATTAAGGAATTTCCAACTATGTATTGTTAGCATTAATTTCCATTTTGAACATGCTACGATACCATATGTAAAAAATAATAAACTAAAAAAATCCAAAAGCCAATACATTAAAACAGAAAATTAACACTAAAATTTAATAAACTGTGAATAAATTCACAAAGAGATAGAGAATATAAACTTTGTATTTTCTCAGAAAATATATTGTAAATTGTCTTCACATTTTATTGATAAAAAAGAGAAAATATATACGCAAAATTATGAAAAGCATCTACAACCAAATGGGAAAATTTCCCAGTACAAAAAATAAAATGAAATTGTCCAATCTAGAAAAAATTGTAAAATCAAAAGTTTGATGGGAAACATTCCCACTGACAATCTGTTTAAAACAAATTTTACTAATTTAACATCCTCCATAAAATCTGATTTGTGGGACAACTTGTCATCCCTAAAATATTCTTCAATCTATTGAAATATTCTTCCTTCAAAGGCTTTGTCAAAATGTCAGCAAATTGATCTTTGTACTTGCAATAAGAAAGTTTAGTTTCATTATTTTTAACCAGCTCTCTGATGAAATGAAATTTGATGTCTATGTGCTTGCTTCTTCCATGAAAAATTGTATTTTTAGAAAGTGCAATAGCTGATTGATTATCACAAAAGATAATTGTTTCTTCCATTTGGGGCTGCACCAATCCTTCAAGCATTCTTCTTAACCAAGCTGCTTGATAACCCGTTGAAGTGGCTACCACATATTCCGCTTCTACTAAAGACAATGCAATAATGGGTAGTTCCTTTGAAGACCATTAAATTACACCTGAACCAAGAGTAAAAACATACCCAAAAGTACTTTTCCTATCATCTTGATTTCCAGCCCAATCACTATCTGTATAACCAGTTAACTTCAAAACATCCTTCTTTTCATAAAAAATTTCATGATTTTTTGTCCCTTTCCCATACCTTAGTATTATTTTACCTGCTTCTAGAAGAGTATCATGTGGATCCTCCATGAACCTGCTTATCAAGCATACAACATACATGATACAGGTGCAAAAAATTCATTATAATCAATACTTTTCTTTTTTTGTAGCCCTTCACTACCAACCTAGCCTTGTATTTATGCACTTTACCTTGCTTATTGTACTTTGTTTTAAACACCCACTTTAATCCAATTTCCTTCTTATGCTTAGGAAGATCTACAATTTCCCAAGTTTGATTCTTTTCTATGGCTACAATTTCTTCATTCATAACTTTAACCCATCTATCACCATTTATATCCTCTTCAAAAAAATTAGGATCACTATCAGCGAAAAATGAAAAATGACAAGTATCTTCATTTACCTCTGTTGTTTCTTGATATATGTCAAACAAGCTCCTTGTTTTCTGCCACCTTTTTGGAAATACTGAGTTGGATGATGAAGAACTATTTGATGAAACATGACGATGACTTGGTGGAGATGAAGAAGAGATTCTTCTTAGTGCTGATTGCTGAACGCTACTATTGCCTCCTGTCTTGACAATTAAATTTTTTTGTTTATTTGCAGCTTCATCTTGAATGTTAACTTGCTGATATTTCTCTTTCAGATTCCAACACCACTCTTGATCTTCAATAAAATTTGCATCTATACTTATCACCAACCTTTTTTTCTAAAGATTGTACAACCTATATGCCTTAGATTCTTCACTGTACCCAACAAAGATACATTTTTTTGCCTTATCATCCAATTTACTTCTAAGTGCATCTGGTACATGAGAATAAGCAATACAACCAAAAAATTTGAAGTGATCTACTCGAGGTTTGTATCCTCCCCAATCTTCTTCTAGTGTCATGCCCCAAACTGAGTTTCTATCACATCTATTCAAAATATAACCTGCACAACAAATTGCTTCTGCCCAAAAATCTTTGGTAAATTGTTAACATTAAGCATACTGCTTACCATATTTAAAATTGTTCTATTTTTTCTCTCAACTAACCCATTTTGATGAGGTGAATACCTTGTTGTTAGCTGCCTTTTTATGCCATTTTCAATACAAAAATTATGAAAATCATGAAGAATATATTCTCCACCCTTGTCAGTTCTTAAAATTCTGAGAAAATAACCACTTTTTTTTTCAACTAATTCTTTAAATTCTATGAATTTCTTAAAAGTATCTAATTTATTTTTCAAAGGATAAACCCAAAGTTTTCTACTATATTCATCAATAAAAGTAAAAAAGTATCTCATACCAGAAAATGAAGCAACCTCAACTGGACCGCATAGATCTAAATGAACTAGCTGCAATGGCTCTGAAGCTCTCGAGGAATCCCTTATTGGAAAGGGTTCTCTATGGTGCTTTCCAACAATACAACCTTCACATTCTTCATCTAGTAAACCTATTACCATGTTCCTTTTATGCAAAATATTTAGTCCACCAAAATTCAAATGGCCAAATCTAAGACACCATAAGGGTGATCCCACATTAGTGGTTTACAATTTTTGGCCAAACAGGACACTAGAATAATTTTTTTAAACTAAATCTTCACTTTCAGGCAACTATAGTGGCTAAACTGTGAGGAATTTGAAGATGATGCAAACTAGAGTTTCTTGAAATTTTGTCTGTAGATTCTAATTTTTTTATTTTTTATTTTTTTGAATCAGATGACACTTCTTCTTTCATCTCCCTTGAAAACTAGTTTTTTTCAAAAAACAACATTTTAAAAAGTGACGCTCACTGTATAATGCATAATTTTTTTCCATGAAGGGTAAAATTATAATTCTTTTGAATTTAAATTTGTAACTCTGATATCTAGTCCTTCCACTTGGTTAGATAGTTTCTTATAGAATATTTTTTTCTTTAATCAAGTTTTGAAGCCAAACCAATTATAATTCAGACATAGCGCAACCGTATAACGTGTAACCTTTTTTGTATGTATCAAAATTCAATTTTTTCTTTTTTGTTGGATCAAGGACTTCAATATCTAGTGCACTCATATTTTTCAAATTTTTCTTGATAATTTTCTATTTTTCCATGTGTGTAGAACAAAGAGCTTGATTTTTGGTGAAAAATGTACATTCTTAAGAAATAAAAAATAAATATAATAATTAAATAAAATTTATTTAAAATTATGCTTTTTGGAAACCTTATAATAAGGAATACATACTTACAAAAAATAAATTTTAAATGAATTCATTTGATCCTCCAAAAGTTAAATCATAAGTGGTTTTTTATCAACATTTTGATAGGTGTAACGAGACTCTGTTATAGGTATGGTTTAAAACTAGCAAGGTTTTATCCAAGGGGGTTTGATCTAAGGTAGTTTGATCAAACCCTCTTCAATTGGAATGCTTTAAATGAAACTTTTTAAGGCTTAAATCATTATATTTTCTAAAAATAAGTGATTTCAGCAAAAATCAAAATCTCCCAAAAATTGTAAACCACTATTGTGACAACACCCATAACCACTATGTATCTTTTATAAGAGCACTAAAACATAAATGCATATTGTTTTTGATACTAAGAGAAAATATCCTATTAGCAGTCATGCGTATTTTTGTTATCATCTTGTTTTTACCATCAACAATAATGCATGAGCCCTTTTCAAATTTGACAGTGTGGCATTTTTGCACAAGTTGACCTACACTTAACAAATTATGCTTTAAGCCCGATACATAAAATACATCACCAATATACTTTTTATCACCTTGTTTTTTGTGATTAATATTCTCCCTTTCTCCATGAATGATGCAATTGTATCATTTCCCATCTATACTTTAGATTTGATGGACTCGTCCAAATTCTAAAACATCTCTTTGTGTCATGTCATATGATTATTGTAGCCACTATCAACATACCATTTGTCATCATTTACTTCCTCCTTTGTGATCCAAGTTAGCAAGACATATCCTTCCTTCCCTTCACCTTCATTTGCATATTGGGCTTCCTATTTACTTTCATCTACAATCTTTTTTCTACATTTAGCTGCAATATGTCCATAATTTTGACAATAATAACATTGAATAAATGATTTATCATACCTCTAGAAAGCTCTACCTCTTTGCTAAAATTTTTCTCTATCTCTACCTCTTTCTTGAGCATAACTACAATGTTCTTCATCACTTCTATTGCTTCTTTTACCTCTGCCTCTTTGTGTTGAAGATGACTCTGGTGAAGGTTCTTTTTCTTTCAATGATACTTTATTTTTAAAGCTTTCTCAAGTGACTCTTTTGCTAATTTATTTAATATTTTCTCATGTGTGTATAGTGAACCCATAAGCTCATCTACAGATAAAGTGGTTAGATTTTTTGATTCTTCAATACCTATAACTACAGGACAATATTTTGTAGGAAAACTTCTTAAAATATTTCCAACAATTTTTTGATCATTCATAATCTCACCATTTATTTTCATCTGATTAACTATCCCCATTGTGCGAGTAAAGAAATCTCCTAAACTTTTAGACTCTATCATTTGTAAAATTTCAAAATCTTTTCTAAGCATTTGTAAACGGACTATTCTTACTTTTTTTGTACCTTGAAATGATTGTGCAAGAAGATCCCATGCTTCTTTGGCTGTTGAAATAGCTATAAATCTTGGAAGGAGAGTTTCATGAAGACCCTACACAATAAACAATAATGCATTTTGATCTCTTTTCTGATTATTCTCCAGTAAATTCCTTTCATTTTGTGTGAGTGTTGTTAATGTTGCTACATCTACGGGTTCTGAATATCCTTTTTGCACAAGATCCCATAGCTTGTGAGATCCAAATAAAATCTTCATTTGAAAACTCCAAAAATCATAATTTTTCCCATTGAATTTAGGAATTTGCAGTTGTGTATTGTTAGCATTCATTGCTATTTCAAACCTGCTCTAATACCATATGTTAAAAAATAATAAACTGAAAATATCCAAAAGCGAGTACACTAAAACAAAAAAATAATACTAAAATTTAATAAACTATGATTATATTCACAAAGAGGCAGAGAATATAAACTTTGTATTTTCTCAAAAAATATGTTGTAAATCTAGTCTTCACGCTTTATTGATAAAAGGAGAAAATGTATACAACAAATTATGAAAAGTATCTACAACAAGATGGGAAACTTTCCCAGCACAAAAAAAAACTAGAACAAAAATAAAAGGAAACTGTCCAATCTACAAATATAGTAAAATCAAAACTCTGATGGGAAACATTCCCATTCACAATCTGTTTTAAATAGATTGTCAGTGGGAATGTTTCACATCAAACTTCTAATTTTTCTATTTTTTTCTAGATTGAACAGTTTCTGTTTGTTTTTGTTTTAGTTTGTTTTCTTTGCTGGGAAAGTTTCCCATCTGTCTGTAGATTCTTTTCATAATTTTTTGTATATATTTTCTCTTTTTAATCAATAAAATGTGAAGACAATTTACAACATATTTTTTGAGAGAATCCAAAGTTACTATTCTCTACCTCTGTGTGAATTTATTCACAATTTATTAAATTTTAGTATTAAATTTTTGTTTTAGTGTACTGGCATTTGGATTTTTTCAGTTTATTGTTTTTTAACATATGGTATCAGAGCAGGTTCAAAATGGAAATGAATGCTAATAGTACATAGTTGCAAATTCCTTAATTCAACAGAAAAAAATTGTGATTTTTGGAGTTTTAAAATGAATATTTTATTTAGATCTCATGAACTATGAGATGTTGTGTAGAATGGATATTCAGAACTTGCAGATGCAGCAACATTAGCAACACTCACACAAAATGAAAGGAATTTACTATAGAATAATCAAAAAAAAGATCAGAAAGCATTATTGTTCATTGTGTAGGGTCTTGATGAAACTCCCCTTCCAAGATTTACAGCTATTTCAATAGCCAAAAAATCATGAGATCTTCTTGCACAATCATTTCAAGGTATAGAAAGAGTAAGAATAATTTGTTTACAAATACTTAGAAAATATTTTGAAATTTTACAAATGTTATAGTCTGAAAGTTTAGGAGATTTATTTACTCACACAATGGGGATAGTTAATCAGATGAAAATAAATGGTGAGATTATGAATGATAAAAAAATTGTTGAAAATAGTTTAAGAAGTTTTCCTACAAAATATGATCATGTAGTTATAGCTATTGAAGAATAAAAAAATCTAACCACTTTATCTATAGATGAGCATATTGGTTCACTCTACACACATGAGAAAATATTAAATAAATCAGCAAAAGAGCTACTTGAGAAAGCTTTAAAAAGAAAAGTATCATTGAAAGAAAAAGAACCTAGACTAGAATCATCTTCAGCACAAAGAGGAAGAGGTAGAAATTCAATAGGAAGAGGAGGACATTTTCAACAAAGAGGTAGAGGTCAAAGAAGCAATATAAGTGATCAATAAAATTTTAGTTAAACTCAAGCAAGAGGTAGAGGCAGAGAAAATTTTCAACAAAGAGGTAGAGGTTTTCAGAGGTATGATAAATCATCTATTCAATGTTATTATTGTCAAAAATATGGACATATTGCAGCTGAATGTAGAAAAAAAATTGCAGATGAAAGAAAACAAGAAGCCCAATATGTAAATTAAGGTGAAGGTTAGGAAGGATATGTATTTCTAACATGCAGCAAAAAGGAGGAAGTAAATGATGACAAATGGTATGTTGATAGTGGCTGCAATAATCATATGATAGGACACAAGGAGATGTCTTAGAATTTGGATGAGTCCATCAAATTTGAAGTAGAGATGGGAAATGATACAATTACATCAGTCATGTGAAAGGGAGGATATTAATCACAATAAAACAAGGTGAGAAAAAATATATTGGTGATGTATTTTATGTACTAGGCTTAAAGCATAATTTGCTAAGTGTAGGTCAACTTGTGCAAAAAGGCCACATTGTCAAATTTGAAAAGGGCTTATGCATTATTGTTGATAGTAAAACAAGATGATAAGCAAAATACTCATGACTGCTAATAGGATGTTTTCTCTTAGTATCAGAAACAATATGCATTTAAGTTTCAGTGCTCTTGTAAAAGATACACAGTTGTTATGGCATCTTAGATTTGGTCATTTGAATTTTGGTGGACTAAATATTTTTTAGAAAAAGAACATAGTAATAGGTTTACCACTTATCCATCAACCAAATGAAGAATGTGAAGGTTATATTGTTGGAAAGCACCATAGAGAGCCCTTTCCAATAAGGGATTCCTAGAGAGTTTCAAAGCCATTGGAGCTAGTTCATTTAGATCTATGTCGTCTAATTGAGGTTGCTTCATTTTCTGTATGAGATACTTTTTGACTTTTATTGATGACTACAGCAGAAAACTTTGGGTTTATCCTTTTAAAAATAAATTGGATAATTTCAAGAAATTCAGAGAGTTTAAAGAATTAGTTGAAAAGCAAAGTGGTTATTTTCTCATAATTTAAAGGACTAATAGGGGTAGAGAGTATATTTCTCATGATTTTCATAATTTTTTTGTTGAAAATGGCATAAAAGGGTATCTAACAACAAGGTATTCACCTCAATAAAATGGGGTATCTGAGAGAAAAAATAGAACAATTTTAAATATGGTAAAGAGTTTTCTTAATGCTAAAAAATTACCAAAAGTTTTTTTGGTAGAAGCAGTTTGTTGTGCAGTTTATATTTTGATTAGATATCCTAAAAACTCAGTTTGGGGCATAGCACCAGAAGAAGCATGGGGAGGATATAAACCTCGGGTAGATCACCTAAGAGTTTCTAATTGTATTCCTTTTCTCATGTTTCAGATGCACTTAGAAGTAAATTGGATGATAAAATAAAAAAATGTCTCTTTGTTGCGTATAGTGAAGAATCTAAGGCATATATGTTGTACAATGCTAAGAATTTTTTTTTTGTGATAAGTAGAGATGCAAAGCTTATTGAAGATCAGGAGTGGTGTTGGAATTTGAAAGAGAAATATCAACAAGTTAACATTCAAGATGGAGCTACAAATCAACAACAAATTTTAGTTGTTAATACAAGAGCCAGTAGTAGCATTCAACAATCAACACTAAGAAGAATCTCTTCTTCATCTACACCAAGTCATCATCATGTTTCATCAAATAGTTCTTCATCATCCACCTCAGTATCTCCAAAAAGGTGGCAGAAAATAAGGAGCTTGTCTGACATATATCAAGAAAAAATAGAGGTAAATGAAGATACTTGTCATTTTGCATTTTTTGTTGATAGTGATCCTAATTTTTTTGAAGAGGCTATATTTGATGATAGATGGGTTAAAGCTATGAATGAATATATTGCAGCCATAGAAAAGAATCAAACTTTGGTAATTGCAGATCTTCCTGAGCATAAGAAGGCAATTTGAGTAAAGTGGGTGTATTAAAACAAAGTACAATGAGCAAGGTAAAGTGAATAAATACAAGGCTAGGTTGGTAGTGAAGGGCTACAAACAAAAATAAATTATTGATTATAATGAATTTTTTGCACTTGTTGCTAGAATGGATACTATTCATATGATTTTAGCTCTTTCAACACAAAAGGGTTGGAAAATTTTTCATATGGATGTAAAATTAGTATTCTTGAATGGTGTATTGGAGGAAGAAATTTACATTGAGCAACCACCTGGTTATGAGATTAAAGGTCAAAAAGGTAAGCTCAAACTAAAGAAAGCTTTGTATGGTTTAAAACAGGAACCTAGAGTTTGGTATGAAAAGATTGAAGCATATTTTTTGAAGAATGGTTTTGAAAAATGCCCTTTTGAAAAATAGTGGTGGGTTTTTTGTTTCACAAGAAAAGTATGCAAATGATATTTTGAAAAGGTTCAAGATGGAAAATAGTAAACCAACAATTACACCTATTGCCATGGGTGTGAAGTTGAGAAAAAATGATGAAACCAAAAAGGTAGATTCTACTTTGTATAAAAGTTTGGTTGGAAGCTTAATGTACTTAACTACAACAAGACCAAACATCATGTATGTTGTAAGCTTGATAAGCAGGTTCATGGAGGATCCACATGATACTCATCTACAAGAAAATAAAAGAATACTAAGGTATGTGAAAGGGACAACAAATCATGGAATTTTTTATGAAAAGAAGGATGTTTTGAAGTTAATTGGTTATACAGATAGTGATTGGGCTGGAAATCAAGATGATAGGAAAAGTACTTTTTCATATGTTTTTACTCTTGGTTTAGGTGTAATTTCATGGTCTTCAAAGAAACAACCCATTGTTGCATTGTCTTCAATAGAAGCAAAATACATGCCAGCCACTTCAACAGGTTGTCAAGCAGTTTGGTTAAGAAGAATGCCTGAAGCATTGTTTCAATCTCAAATGGAAGAAATAATTATATTTTGTGATAATCAATTAACTATTGCACTTTCTAAAAATCCAAATTTTCATGGAAGAAGCAAGCACATAGATATCAAATTTCATTTCATCAGAGAGCTGGTTAAAAATAAAGAAATTAAACTTTCTTATTGCAGGTCCAAAGATCAAGTTGTTGACATTTTGACAAAGCCTTTGAAGGAAGAAGATTTCAATAGATTGAAGAATCTTTTAGGGATGAAAAGTTGTCCCACAAATCAGATTTTAGGAAGGATGTTAAATTAGTAAAATCTGTTTTGAATAGATTGTCAGTGGGAATGTTTCCCATCAGACTTCTGATTTTACTATTTTTTTCTACATTGGGTCTAGTTTCTTTTTCTTTTTGTTTTAGTTTGTTTTTGTGCTAGGAAAGTTTCCCATCTATCTGTAGATGCTTTTCATAATTTGTTGTATATATTTTCTCCTTTTATCAATAAAGTGTGAAGACAATTTACAACATATTTTCTGAGAAAATACAAAGTTTATATTCTCTACCTCTCTATGAATATTCACATTTTATTAAATTTGAGTATTAATTTTTTGTTTTAGTGTACTGCATTTGGATTTTTTTGGTTTATTCTTTTTTAACACTTTGTGTATGCTTGGCTATTCATGAACTTGTTTGCTATCAGAGCTACGGCTAGCCAATATAAGGCAAGGGAGAAATGAAGATGCTATTGATGATGATGATTCCAATACATCAGAGAGGCATTCATCAGACACAAGTTCATCACAAGGACCTTTTGAAAGGTATTTTTTTGCTAAGAGCTTTTTACTATTCATTGTAGGGAATTTAGATTATTGTCAAGAACATTGTTATAGAAATTAAGGTTTTCATCAAATGGAACTGCAACACAAAGCTTGGTCATAGATAGATAGATATACAATTCCTTTGTATCCCTAAAATTGTTAGGAACAAAATTTTTTAAAATTGTAGTACCTCCATCACCACCTAGACTAAAGCCTCTAGCTATAAAAATTGCATAACCTTGAATAGACTATCGAATAGATTCTACATATGGTTGGGGGTAGTTAGAGCATGGTGATAGTTATAAGATTGTGAAAAAAAAAAATAGAGTATGTGCATAAACAAAAGGATAATGGTCTTGTCATGAAATAAAGAGGACATTGAACAATATAGGTTATGATGCCAATGAGAAAGAGGTGAGACTTTCTTGTGACTCTTGAAAAATATGTATTGAAAATCCTAATAGACCCATGGGTGCATTGAGATTATGGTTTTAAATGAAAATTAATGGCATAACTATGAAAGACATTTACTGACATAATAGATATTCAACATAACTTGTAGGTTCTTCAAAGAACATGACAACTTATATGGAAAAAGTAAATGACTATTGAAGAGTAAAATCAAAAGGAACCCTCTTGATACACAATTGTTAATGACAGTGGCATAATGAGGAGACTATGTCATGAACCTTGAGGATAGTACATAAAGCATCTTTGTGTAGGAATTCATGTAATGATGATTAGAAGACCCCACAATTGTTAGGAAAGAACAATATTTATACTTTCTTTAGTAAGGTTTTTTTAATAGCAATACTTCACTGTTTTGGATTCCAATAGTTCCTATTCACTACTTTGTATAAAGGTACTAACTCAAGACCACCGACTAGATAGGGTGATGTGCCTAGAGTTAATCGTGAACTGGCAATATCTCGAGCCATTGGAAATGCTTTATTTAAGAAATAGAATTTTTGAGAAGATGAAAGAGCTAGATATATGTGGTCTGCTACCATAAGCAGAAGGAAAAAATTATTATTAAACAAAAATTATACTTGATGTGCACTCATTGGCCTGGGTTGTAGTAAATATTGCATTCAAAAGGGGAAGCATAGATAGTCTGGTAGTGGTTGTGCTTCCTCTAGATTTCTCTACTCATTCTACTCAAGGTTGCTTTCAGGATGGTTTGTACCCAGAGAGGGAACCAAATTTCAAAATTGACAAGAGAATGTGGTTAATTCACATTTAGATGCCATGAATTATCCTGAGGTGCCTAGGAGGAACAAACATATGATTTTAGTTGATATGCCAAACATGTTGATTCAAGGAAGAAAATAATGTTTTCATACCAGAATGGCTAAAAAATCACATCTAAAATTGACAAAGAAGCTTCAAGCACTTTTGAAGAAAAACACCATGAAGCAGTTGAAAGGAAATGACAATGTGTACTATGAAGAGACGTAAAAGATTGTATTTTCATCTTAATAACCAAAGGGTTGATTGGAGTGTTGAAGGCAAGAAACCCTTGCCAAATTTGTACCAACATACCTTATTGTCATCAATATTAATGGACAATGATAAAATATGTTATCTTGGTCATACATAAGCTAGGGGATGGTGAGAAAGTATGACAATCACAATAGAGAAATGATTTAAAAATAAATGATCACAAAAGATAAAGGTTCATAAGATTAGTAGTTTTGGACACAATCTTAAATAGTTATAAATCCTGTACATCCAAAACTACATGTGACTGATGTGACCAATGAATGACCAAATAAAACTTCCAAACTCTACCAGAACAAAGACAAATAATAAATAGCTAGAGTTCAAACATCATGAAGTCATCAATGGAGTTTTCAAAAGCTGTCCAAATCATCATCTGATAGCATAAATTATTTTAAAGCTGAAATTTGCATATATTTTTTCATTCTCTTTTATCTTAATTACTTAGATTAATTAAAATTTTAAAATTTCCAATTACAAAATTGTATGGTAGTAGCTATGTATGTATCTATAAGTACATAAGCTCTCCACATTTATTTTTATGTATTAAGTTATTATAATTTTTTTTCTTTCAAAGGATTCGAGTAAATGTCTGAAAAAATATTCTAAAAAAATTTCAATTTTGAAGAAAATGACTATTTAGTCTCAATAATGCATTTTTTACTATTGTTTTATGATTTTTAATTAATTATTAAATACTATTAAAGATGTATTTCAAAACTGAATAGACAATAGTAATTTTGAGCAGGTCACCTATCCATCAGAGTCCCACTGAAAGTAATTTAATTAATGATTTAAAATTCAATTTTATTTTATTGGTGTAGATTACACGTCAATTAACTTAGTGAATATACCTTGGTGTGCAATGGGTATTGTGAAAAGGTGTGTGGAAAGTAAATTAGGGAAAAATATAGTTTTTTTTTGGCATACATTTGTGTAATACATAAGGTCAATTGGTAGGTCATTTTAGAATTATTATTATTATTATCAATTAGGATAAATTTTGATTTTTTTTCATAAATTTAATAATTACTAATGTTAGTCAATAACGAGGGAGGGATTGAGAGAGGGAGAGATAGGGAGGAAGGGACAAAGAGAGAGAAGAAGATAGACAAAGAGAGAGAAGAAGATAGACAAGGAGAGAGAAGAAGATAGAGAGGAAGAGATATAGATATATAGATGAAGTGAAAAATAGAGAGAAAGAGAGGGAGAGAGGAGAAGATAGAGAGAGAGAGATAGAGATATATAGAGGAAGAGGCAGAGGGAGATACAAAGAGATATAGATTGTGAGATAGAGTGATACAAAGATAGAGATATAAGGAGATATAGAGAGGGGAGGAGAGGGAGAGAGAGAGACATAAAGAGAGAATCAAAGATAGATAAATAAATAGGGAGAGAGAAATAGGGAAGATAGAGAGAGGGAGAGAAGTAGGGAGAGATAGAGATATATGGGAAGAGAAAGGGAGAACAAGGTAGAGATAGAAAGATAGATAGGGGATACGGAGGGAGCGAGGAAGGGAGAGATGGGGAGAGATAGAGAGAGGGAGATAGAGGGAGAGAGGGAGAGAGATAGGTTGAAGAGGAAGAGAGAAAAGAGGGGGAGAGGGAAAGAGATAGGTAGGAGAGAAAGAAGAGTGGGGAGAGAGGGAGAGAGATATGTAGAGAGGGTGAGAGGGAGAGATAGCTCAAAGAGACAGAGAAGACAAGATAAGGAGATATAAAGGAAGAGGGAGAGGGAGAGATAGAGAGATATAGATGGTGAGATAAAGTAATAGAGAGATAGATATATAAGGAGATATAGAGAGAGAAGGAGAGGGAAAGAGAAACAAAGAGATAGACAAAGATAGAGAATTATATATAGATACATAAAGATGGAGAGAGGAAGAGAGAAAATTATATTAAATATACTTTAATTTGTTTTATATACAATTTATATTTTACATTAATTAAATTTTGTATCATATTTATATGTTAGTTTTTTGTGCTTTATAAAACTATAGTAATTATTAAAATTATTAATTATAAACATTATATACCCTGTTTGAAAGCTCCCATTTTGGCAAGGAAAGGGGGATAATGGTGAAGATCGATCCACAATCATAGAATCTACACATGCCTATGGACTTGATCTTAGACAAGGCACACATCCACTATAGATTTCAAAACATTTCAGTGATAGAGAAACCACATTTCTCAAACAAGTATCAAGCTAGAATTCTAGACCTTTCAACAAAGACAATTATTTTTGAGTCACACAGCGAAACAACCTTCTTTGACACTTACTTTTCTTAAAATAATTGTTACAATTATCTAATTTATCATTCTCAAATTTTATAAATTATCATTCTCAATTATATCAATTTACTTAATTAACTAAAATAAAAATTTATATTTTAAAAAATATATTTTTCTTTACATTATAATATATAATGAAAACTTGATATATACCCCGTATATATATAAATGATAATATAAAAATATTTAAAATTAAAAAACAATACCAATCCTGAACATGAGTATCTATCCTACCTATCTCTAAAGACCACAAAAATAATAATAAGAATATGACTTAGTGGGTCTGTTTTTATTGTTTTTAGACTCGCATGATTCACTTCTAGAATATTATCCCTTTTGAAGTGAGCAGCTTTAACTACCATAAACGACAATATTTAAGGGAGGAGACACGTTTTAGTTGCATGAATCCTCGTTTTGTTCAACAGCATGCTCCATGTTGGCTATCAGAATGCCGTTTTTGTGTAGAATGAAGTTTTTGAATGATTTATGTTCTATGCTACTATTAATCTAACTCCAAGTTTTCATAGTCTGAAGCATTCTTTTTCTTTTTCATAGTTTTTGTTACGCTGAGAGGCGTTCCACTACAATGCCATTTTTCCGTAAAATTCCGTGTACATAAAAACGTCCATCGAAAAAATAAAACGTTAAACACGGTCCACTTTCCTGCTGACTTGTCGCTGTCATGCGTGCTCCTGTGCTTTAGGTTTTCTGCCGACAGGTAGAAGAAAGAAAATATCGGTGCATATATTTCGCAACAGAAACAGTTGGGTGGATGGGATGGTGTTTAATGAAGGCCCAGAGGCAGAGGAAATAATTTCACACAGTAAAAATTAAAATATAAAATATAATTTTTCACAACACATAGAGCTGCTGCTCGTAATATTTTGTTTGCTCACATTCACCTTCTTCTTCTCATTCTCATTCCTTGTTAAAAAATAAATTACAATTACAAAATATATGCTGCAGGTAAAAAGTCACGTGAAAGAAATTCACGGATGAGAAAGCCCGAAATAACATTTAAAATTCAAAATCACCTAACTAATTTTCCCCCGTCAAAATGCATTTAATACAATGTCCTTTTCATAATATTCAAACTTAAATATTAATTCCCTGGCGGTGGCGGCTTTCTCCATAGTTCCCCGCGGTATCGCAATGGTTAAAATCTTGATTGCGATATTGCGGGCAGCGGTTAGTTGACGGCCCAGTAAACAAAAGTAAACGGCTGGCGGTAAGAATAAAACAAACTTCTACGGAGTCTCCCGTGATATCGCGATGAATATTTTATTGATTGCGATATAGCGGGCATTGGCTGGAGGTACGGCAGGCGGTTGATATAAAACAAAAAGACTACGGAAGTCTCCCGCGGTATCGCGAGGTACGGCAGGCGGTTGATATAAAACAAAAAGACTACGGAAGTCTCCCGCGGTATCGCGATGGTTAATTTCTTGATTGCGATATAGCGGGCGGCCGTTGGCGGGGATGGCAGCAGTTAGGGTTAATATTCCAACATTTAATTTGTTTTGTGAATTGAAATTTTCAGAACCGGTGTGAACATAATAGCTTGAATGTTCCATGCACCTATTTCTGATAAAGAGCAACCTATTGGTGTTAGCACTGTGGGATCTTCATAGGCTATAATGCTGGCTGGTCTTGCATTCAAGCACAAGAGGAAAAACAGGAGAAAAACCCAAGGGAAGCCTTATGACAAGCCCAATATTGTGGCTGGTGCCAGTGTCTAGGTTTCAACTTTTAACTTACTCTTTTTTCTCTGTTTTCCTGAAATCTAAAAATAATTCGCTCGGTTCTGCATCTTTTGGTAATGGTCACTGATGTTGTTGGTGACATTGTTTTGCAGGTCTGTTTAACTTACTCTTTTTTCTCTGTTTTCCTCAGTATTTTGAGGTACGGTTAATGACATTTCTAGACCAAACGGTTAATGTTGATGGAGGAAGCCCAAACGGTTAATGTTGATGGAGCAGGGTTGAAGAAATTAACAGAATTCAAACCAACTTGAACCTGTGCAAAACCACAGCACAGTGGATGACATGGACCAACAGAGAATTAGAGCTCCTGCTGATACAGATATTGTTAAAAAGCCCGGGTTTTTCAAACCAGTCCCGCCCGTGGGAGAAGAGCATGGCATTTTTCAGTTGCTTCGAAGCTTTGATTTTTGGTTGTTTTATTTTGTCTACTTCTGTGGAGGGATTGTGGCGCTGGTATACATCAATAATCTGGGCAACTTATTAGTCATTTATCCTGCCAAATTAGGTGATCTCTGCTTGAAGAATATGTTGGCTTAGAGTGCATGTATAGTGTGTTTTCAACGCCTATTGTTTTAGTTTGATGTCAGCTATATATAAGTTTGTAGTAGACCCATGTCCTGTCCCAACTTGTTTGTGCTTTTTAAATATTGTTCTTGTAAATGGCTTCAATTCACAGGGCAAATTTGTATCTATTAAACAGTGAAGTGATTCCAAGAATAGCCAGGAAGAATATGAATAATATTATATTTTGCTCTTATGATTGTGAATGTCATGCAGGCAATATGTCATTTATATTGCTATATTAACTGAAAATAAGCCTTCACATTAAGATGTTTTAATTTCGTATACTATGAATGGTGGTCTATTAACAAGGCAAACCAAAAATGATAAGGGAACAAAATTTTGCCGAGTTCATTGACCCATTTTTAAGGGATGAGATCAAGTCGTCTTATGGACAAATTTGGCAGTGCATACCCTTTTTTGAGTTTTTTAAAGATATAAATGAGTGTTTTACTTGGTAAAATTAAAATAAAACAAAATACTTAATCCTAATCTGTACTCATAAATATGCATAACCTCTCTTTCCATTATTAGTACCGACACACCTAGATTTTTAATCAATTTGTCACATATAAGTGAATAGGCGTCTAGGCAATAAAATCTATAAAACTTAAACATGTTATGCTTTTACATGACAATGTGGTATTATCCTTTTTCTGAAGAATGTTTGAATAGAAATATCAGATAAGACTTGTAAAGGAATTGAAACATGTTAACATGTTATGCTTAAATACATGACAGATTGTAAATCTTCATAGTTTTGACATCAGAGCGTTATGTCAAAAAATTTGGAGTTTGGTTATTGAAAAGACTTAAAGATGCCAATGCACTTCACAAGTGAGGATTGGTCATAGCCTGTAATAATTTGTTTTATAACACATTGATTTTATTGATAGGATTCTTTGATTGATACTTATTGTTCTAATACAGGATGACCTTTATGAATCATGCCTTTACTAAACTTGCAGATCTCATATTTGAACATGTTGGTAGATGGTATGGATGCTCGTGAGTCTCAAGTTTATTATATTTCTTAAACTCCTATCTCCCAAAAATCAAACTGCACCACTAAGATATCTCTCGGCGTTATTTATCAAACTGCCTACTCCTGGTGCGTATAATTCGAAAAACCCTTAAAATCTTTCTTTTTATGCAGTTGACAGAGGGAAAAAAAAAAAAAGTAATTTTTTACGCCGAAGGCGTATCCAATTTGAAAGAGAGCAACCTAACTTTTAAAATCAACGGTTCACCTCTCTCTACGCGTTTTTCTGGCCGGATTCATTTAAAAGTCACAACTCTTCTATCGTCACTTGATTGATAAGATAGCAGCCGGTCATTTTAATTTTAATGAACATACTCTAAAACCCTTGTCGCAACCTTATTTGCAGGCTGCAGCTCGCGAAATTGGAGAAGTGAAAGGTCAATACCAGCGAGGAAGAGTTTGAAGGAGCGGCAGGGAAAGCCTCAATAAAAACGGCAGATAAGCTCATTTGAAATTTGTAGACATGTCTGGAATATGTTTCAATGTAGTCCACATAAGTATACAGAAAGAATTTAGAAGCGCACCATTTTTATTTTTTATTTACTGTGCATAAAGCGGGCCATGAGCACCTTGGGGTTGAAGAGTACATAGAATCCTTGAAGATTTACTTGCAAAAGTAGAGAGATAAAGGGAGAGAAGGTGTCTATGGCCAAGCAGGGATATCACCGGTCCAAAGATGCCAATGACTCTGAAAACCCTAATCCTAATGCTAATTTTAGCCCCAACTATAGCTACAGTTACAATTTACCAAGATACTATGACAGAAACGGAGCAGGTATGCCAATATAGGGAGTTCTTTTTAACTTTTCCTTCTTCTAAGGTGGTGTATTTTCTTTTTTTCCTGAAAGGGTTTGTGTGGTGCTATTGAGTACGGTTCAGGTGGAGCAAGAGAGGAGGCTCAAATATTTGGGTTTTTTCAAGCGGCGGTGTTGAAGGCAACGGCGTGCTTATTGAGCTTGTACGACTTTGCAAAGGAAAATTTGGGTCCGTTGAAGGCGGGCGTGGAGACGGTGGAGCAGACCGTCAAGAAAGTGTTAAGCCTAGATGGAACTGATAATGCCTCAGTATCTTGATTGTAGGTCCTTAGTCCTATTTAGTATCTTGTCCGCATTTCCAGAGCTTTTCTCTGGGTTCTGTTAGGCACTTTCTTTGGTATCTTTCAAAAGGAAGTGTGAATTCAGACATTGTCTCATCAGAGGGCCTTTTTACCTGGTTCAATGTTTTGGATTTTTTGAATTTTGACGAGTTTTTGACTCTTCGGTAGGCAGGATCCTTGGGCACTTTTGTATTGAATTTCTCCTTTGTGTTGAGCATTTCTTGTTGCTTGATGCACACTGGTAAGTACTCCGATTGATAGACCTTAAGCAGCCTTTATCTTTCTTTTAGGCTTTGAATGTCCCAAACAACGAAAAATTGAACCTGCTGTTTACTTTCAGCCACTCTGGAAATCTCATATAAGGTCACATTAAAAAGTGAATCTAAGTATAGTCCCTCCACCTTGTGAAAAGCTGTCATAACTAGAAGTACTTTATATACATGTATCTACTCTACAGTTTCTCATTTTTATTTCCTTTTTGAGTATTTTGTATTTTCACAGGCTTTGCGTTTATCTGCATGGATGATGAGTGTGATGCAGAGGATGTCATCAGAGGGCTGGACAAAACAGAAATTGGCAGCCACAGACGTCGTCTGTGTGTGGAGGCAACTTAACGCAAGCGATTGAAAACTTTCGGAAATCCCTTGCCAGTTCAAACATATCATACTCTGAATAGAATTCAATCACTCTCAACATTCATTCAAAATTGGCAAATCCGATCTGATCACGAAAGCAATTTACAGTCTCCTGGTAGACCATTATCATCCTCCCATTTTCTCAATTTGCTTTTAAAGGCATACGCAAGTGCACCGACTTCATCATTTTCAACGATTGTACAGTGGTTTCACTCCTCTACCACCATGTTTCAAACCGCTTGGTAACTGGTGTTCCTACCTTTCCTCGTCCTCTGTATTGCTGCTAAAGTCCAAGGACAAGATGAAAAGCCCAATATTACAGGATACAGCTCCTCTGATGGCCCAGCACCATGTGATACATATGCTTTTTATAAAGCCCGGGGTCCTAAGTACCTTAATTTGCAGTCTATTGCTGATTTATTTTTGACAGACCCGAAAAGTATAGCAGCAGCCAGTGGTTTGCCTGATGATACCTCTTCTTTAGCTGAAGGGCAAACTTTGCTTATTCCCATTACTTGTACATGCATGGGAAAATATTCCCAGGCCAACATAACCTTCGTGATACTGCCGGGTGGTACCTTTTGGAGGATTTCAAAAGAGAACTTCGAGTATTTGACCACATATCAGACTATATAAGTTTCAAATCCTACTTTGGCACCAGAAAATCTCACTATTGGTACTCCAGGTATCTTTCCTATCAGGTGTCAGTGTACATCCAAAGCCCAAATTAGGAAAGGGGTCAATATGCTGATAACATATGTTGTACAGGAAGCAGATACTCTGGAATCCATCAGTGATAAATTTGGTGCAGATCTCGAGGATTTGAAGTCTGCGAATGGTATGCCTTTAATTTTAATTTCTAATACTACACTCTTGATTCCTGTTTCTGAAAAGCCAACGTTAGCTCAATCTCCTTCCCCTGCTATGATAGTAGTAATGTTGACAATTGATGTAGTTTGATATTTGGGGGGTGCTAGAAATTGAATACCAAATTGAGCATACCTCTTGTTTGGTAATTGGATTACCTGGAGAGTAAATTACTTAAGTATTACAATTTCAAACGTAGTATCAGAGCTACAGGCTCTTTGTTTTGTGGCTTCGGTTTGAGAGAAAGCTCCTACGTAAAATTAGAAAGAGATATTGGCACAATTACTTTTTAAGTTTGACATCTGGTCTGAATACCCATTTGGGCCAAACAAATCTTCACAAATCTGTTTCCACCGCCATAACCTTTAAAGAGTTCAGGATTGAGAGTTTACAGCGCCTCCCATGGCAAAAAAATCGTTTCATCAATGATTTACAGTTGTTTTACCATTTCTATTTGTTTAATGGAATCAGATTGAATTTGTGTTCTTAAAGTTTTCTCTTTTAAATGGAAGATTTCTATTTACTTTTCTCTTGTCTGAAAAAAATAATAGAAGTTTCATTCCAGAGACTTGTATAATCAGTTTATTTGATAAAAAGAAAAATGTTTACTTACAATATTATTTACATTTATTTGTTGTCAAAAGAGTATTTTTTCAGTAGCAATTCACTTCACTATGAAACTGCAACATTGGCAGCAAATTGTTTGTGTCAAATCTTTCCAAATGATAGGAAAATCTATTCAACACTAAAAGGACAACCATAGTAGGTGTTCAGTTTGGAAATATAATTTAATTGTAACTAGTTCTAATCAACTATCTATTTGTAAACATGAGAAATCAGTTGTAGAAAGCATAGAGCAGTTCAAAAAAATTTAGTCCTACGAATTCTTTTAGTTAAAAAAGTGGAATATATCAAGATTTACAACTACATGTACATGCTGAACATTGTTAGAATGCATGATTTTCACAAACTAACCACTGATGCAATAAGTTATTTGAAATACTTTCTATAGAGCAAAAACTTAATCTAGTGTTAGCTAACTGACATAGAAGGTTCCTAAATCTCTCTGCAGCAACTACAAATTTGTAGCCTCTGGGTGCTAGCAGCAACTTAAAACCTACTCCTTAAAAATGTGGTATGGAGCGAATTTTCAAGTTTTAGCAGCTTCACTTCTAAAACAACATGCTTGGGATGGCCTACTCCAATAGAATATGCACATTAGTGTCTCCATGGAACCCCATTTTTATTTTACTTACGTAAATTATCTAAGAAAGCATTGAGGTAAGATATTTTGCTTATTAGACGATAGGATTTATTAGTACGAGGGCTTTGTGCAATAATAGTTAGAATAATTGACTCATACCAGTTTTTTTTTTATGTTTTTTATAGTCACCGGGAATAGTGTAAATGTATTGAATTTGATAGATGTTTGAATGACTAAATCTACACCTTAAATGTTTGTACCTAGAATGATCTATACCTTCCACACCTGCCAATTAAAATCAAATTGGATTGTGCTCAAATTCTATAAATGAGTCACAACATGATTCAAGCATTTGGTTTATTTGTTGCACAAACATCATCATTTGATAAATGACCTACTAATTGATCTCATATACTTGAGAAATGAATGTAAAAAATAAATAGACCAAATTTTCCCCAAATTGACCTTCCCCACCTATTGGGCGTACCCATTGCACACCAAGGTGCAATTGCTAGTTTATGTTTATGAGAATTACAGAGGCAAGCCCTGCGCCGTCTCCAGGGGCTTTTTTGGAAACTCTCCAGGGGGTTTTTTGGAACCTTCTCCAGCAGGATCTTCTCCTGCTCTGGAAGATTCTTCCTCCGCAGCTTACCGCCCTACAGAAACCCTATCAGACGATATTTCTCCTACCAGTCATCCTCTCAATCCAGGGAAAGAAGCTAGCAGAATTTATCTCGCCAGAATAGATTTTTTCCTGTAAGCAGTCGGAATTTTAGCAGGACTGATTTCTGCCAGCGTTCTGAGCTAGAAGTTGCACGAAACTCCGATACCGAAGGAATTACCATTTTTCACATTATTTCAGAGATGTTACGGGCGAAAATTTAGCGGATTCAATAACTACCTCTATTTTTTCAAAAACAGCATCTCATTCTGCGCGAATGTTTTGCTGTTACTTAATGCCTTTTATTTTTCTGTATACGCTGCATGCTATGTTTATTCTTGCCATTTTATTATGCACACAGTTCTGGAACGATCTAGAGTCTTTTACAGAGATTCTACTTTATAAATTAATGAATTTTTTTTATACCGATCTAGTCTCTTTTACAGAGATTCTATTTAATACATTAGTGAATTCATTCATTAAATTTGTCGACTTGTAGAACTCTATTTAACAATTTATTGGGAGCAAAACGTCTCTACGGCGAGCTAATGAAGGACGAGTCAACGTCGGGCGTTCATCCGGATCGGAAACGAATAGCGGGCTGTGGGAAAACGGTAAAAACGTGACAAAAACGTATGCACCGCTGAGATTGATATTGCAAGCAAATTATGGAAGAAGCATCCTCCACGACCCCTCGGAGGACACAGCTAATTAATTGACACTTGGTGGAACCCACTGCCATGTGGTGGCCTGCAAATCTTGTCCAGGTTTCTCTCTTCAAGTGATTTACCTTCCATCGATAGATGAAGAAGCAAGAAAAAGAAAACTCAGATTTCAAATGTTAAGTGTCATTTAGTTGGGCTGCAGAGATCTTGGAGCTCCACAATATTTTTTCAGATGCTGGATAGCCCATTGTGCGAGAGACCTTGAAATCTTGGCTTCAAACATCTAGAGTGTCGCAGTCTTTGGATAATCCATGCTACAACTAACCTTTGAGTCATACACTTATATGTTGTATACTTTGAATATATACTTCTTTGCAACCCCTTATAGGAGCAGAGGCCCAAGGAGGCCTTATGAGAAATCAGTTCTTACATGTAGTTTTGCTTATTATGTTGTGCCCAGCTATTTGTTTCCCATGATCACATCCCTTTCATGGATCTGCTGGATATTTCCTAAATCTGTTCTGGCACAACAACTGGGTTCGGGACTGTATGGTCTTGGGGAAAGGAGAATACAAGGATTAAACATAGTAATAACATCATAAATCAATCTAGAACTAAACTAATCTACTATAATTTAGATGATAAATTATATATCAATTAAATACGTTTAAAATATTTTAATTTAAATATTATATTAAATGACATAATATTATTAATTGAAAAATAAAATAAGACAAATAAATATTAATAATTTAAAAAAAAAAATTTAAACTAAAATTTGTAAATTGGGAGATTGATTAAAACATTTGCATTCTTTTGTATTTTATGAATAATTAGCATATTACTTGATTGATCTTGACTTAACAATAAATCACAAATGATGTGATTCAAACATTAGATTATCTCTTTTAAATTTTAAATTTTTAAAACAATTAATAATATATTACACTCAAAATAATGTAACTTTTTCTGTTATTCACTTTTTTATTAAAAAATTTTCCACATTCAAATCAACTTAAAAAATTAAAAAAAACCTTATAAACTCGCCAAGATTTACTTGACATTATGATTTTTAAGTCTAGAGAGAAAAGACATTCAAATATTATTAGTGTTATTTGTAGTGAAATATATTATTTGTTAAACACTTGAGAAATTTATTATTATTGAACTCAAAACATCTTTTAAAATCACCAAAAAGTTTCCAATAAACTTTGAGCCATAAAAAATGAAGACGAGAAAAATGGAATCATCCCATATATGATCTACATAGTATGGCCTCAAAGATTGATATAAAAATCTTGGCAGACATTTTCCTTGAAGAAAGATGTAGTGTTCAATGCATTATTAGTTCCTAAAGTGGAGGCTTCATAATTTCAATAGTGATTAAATTTTTTTATTCAATCAATCAAATCCTTAGGAATATGTTGTATAAATTTATTAACCAAAATATTTATGCATAATTTGTTGGTGGTCTCTGATTGGAATTGCAGTGGCTTGTAGGTGCATTTGTAGCTTCCAATACAAGAGACTGCATGAGGTTTAGGGATGACACACCTGTAGATTATCAGCCAGTTTGGATAGTTGGCCATTAGGGAAGGAGACATGGCCATTTTGAACATAGATCTTATTTGCCATAAAAAACGAGCCCACATAAAAATAGAATCATCCTAACTCAATGTGTAGTGATTCATTCTTAATAAGACCTATGATTTTTCAGTAGTTATTATTATAGCAAATAATATTTCAAATAAAAAGAATAAAATTAGGAGAAAAACAGTAATTGTCACATTAAATAAAAAGATAGTAAAGGTTCAAACTTAAAAGAATAAATATAAACATAAATATTATTTTTTAAACATACTTAAATAATAGAGATAACTTACTAGCTTAGTCATTATTGTTTCACTTCTAGTTTGATTAGTGAAATTCTCATTAGAAACTTTTAAAACATAAATAAAAATAGTTAAAATTAAAAACAGTAAAAAGAATATGGAAAAGTATAATTATCACAATAACAATGAAAATTTTAAAAATCTTGGCATAGGGTCTTGACTCGATTGACTAAAGCATTTTGTTATAGAAAAAAGTCATGAGCTTTAGTCTCTCCCTAATTGGCTAAAGCATCCTCTTGTATTGGATATTTTAAGAAGTTAAATAACGATTCATTAGTTCATTGATATTTTGATCCATCATATTTTTAGTGACCACTGTTGCTAAAAAAAAAAATCAAACTTAAAAAATAAGAATTATGAGAAGAAAAATATAATTATCACAATGAAAAGTGAAACTTTTCATTTATATTGGTTAAATTTTATTTTATTTTAATAATATAAATATTTTCACCACTATTCAAATATAAAAGGAAGCTTTCAAATTTCAAGAAAATATAAGTCACTAGTTATTATATCTATTCAATTCATTTATATTTTGATCTATCATATTCTCCTTAGCCTTGTCAAAAAGAAAAGAAACAAAAAAGTCCAAACTAAAAATAATAATATTATTAGAAAAATATAATTATCACACAAAAATATAGTGAATCTTCCAATTTAGACTAAATAAATTTAAAATTAAATATTAAAGGTATTTTAATAGAATATGGCTCTAAGAAAATTCACCACCAACAATTTACTACAGGAAAATTCACTGCATTTCATGGTGAGTTGTCATGGTGGTGAATTTTCTTATGTGAATTATTGACGGTGAATTGTTAGGTGAATGGTATTTAGATTCATATGTAGATCTACCATTTTCTCTCTCACCACTATTGAAAAACATAAATTATAAGACAAAATATAATTATTTAAAAAGAAAACCTCAATAGAATAAAAATATCTAAATGTATAATTTACAAGATGAGTCTTCAAGAGCAACATCTATATCTACACAATCCATCAATTGAATTGGAAGCTTAGATGGGTACCTGAATTTTAACTTTACCTCCATCTTAAAATAGGTTGCCAATTTTGTCAAACTCTTCTATTGTACCCATATTTCCTCAAGTAGGCTCCTTGAATGATTCTAATGTTGATTCATCCACCCTCCAAAGTTTTGACATTGAAGGAATCATTTAGTCTCCTTAACCATCTACCTGCAAATATCATAAAGTTGACAAGAATATTATCAATTTTACATATAATGCATGATTTATGTGTAGAATCAGGTAAAATCAATGTAGAAGGCATGAATCAATAGTATCAACCACAAAATACATAAAACTCAAACCCTAAAGACCTTAATCCAAAAATGAAGCATAAATGAACATAGAAAAATAAACAATAGTAAAGCAAACATAGAAACATAAATAATAATAAAACAATATTACCATAATTCATATGGCATGGTTGAATCACCTTCATTTCTCTTCTCCATTTTGTTTTATATGCTTGCATAATAAAGCAATATTACCATAATTCATATGTCATGGTTGAATCACCTTCATTTCTCTTCTCCATTTTTCTTTATATGCTTGCTTGTCCTCAACCTACTAATAGTAACAACAAAATATCAAAGATAGTGGTTGTCTAGGGTTTCAAATGAAAGAGATATGTCTCTTTTATACAAACCAAAATTTTAATGAAGGGATAAGATTGAATGATGAAGATCAATGGATGAGAATGCTTTGAGAAGCAAGGAAATAGAGCTAGGGAAAAATAGGATTTAGTTAAGGATGGATGGTGGAGATTAAAAGGTAATTAAACATTATCAAGGGTGAAATTAATTGAGATAAGAGATAAGATTTGACACAAAAAAAGAGGTGGCTAGAGTAAATTAAATAATTGTAAAACTATTTAATTTAGGAGAGAAATAATATATTTAAATAATTAAAACAACTATTTAATTATAGATGGAGAGGGAAAGTTGGTTTTTAATTAAAACAATTGGAAATAATTATTTAATTAGAAAGTCGATGAAAAGACAAATTAGTAAATAATAAAAAATAATTATTTACTAGTGAAGGGAAAATGGTGGGAATTAAATTGTGGAAAAAAAGGGCAATGAATAAGTAAATAATTAAAAAAATTATTTAATTATAATAGGAAAATACAAAATAAATAATTAAAATTAATGAGAATTTTATTCAATTATAGAGTGAAATATTAATTACTAATCTAATTAATAAATATCAATTAGTCAAGGAAGAATAGAAGGGGAAACTAAATTAATTAAATAATTAAAATTATTTAATTGGGTAGGGGAGAAGGGGATTTGATATGGAAAATGGTGTTCCTAGGACTATGACATTTTTTAATGTTTACATTTTGTCCCTATTTGATACAATGTGAAGTCACCTTAATGTTGTATCAAAGAAATTTAGCTCAAAATATGCCCTATTGTGTCATGATTCATAGGGAGTGGGTTTTGTATGATCTTGAGCATGGGTTTGGTCCCATCAAGAGGTCTTTTGAGTATAAGGACATTGTAAAGCTTGACATTGAGGAGTATGGGATCCAGTGGGATGTGCTAGCTGACATATGTGAGAGATTCATCATGGTTCTATGCATTATGATTGGGTGGATCACCATTCTTGATCGACGAGAACATAGATTACTTATCGAATGGGGAGAGATGTTGATTGGCATGATGACTCATGGGATAGTGTATGTGTGGGGCCATGGCTTCTGGACATGTTATAATTTTAGTTGCAAAATATTTCCTACAAAGGAGCATATTCCATCAACTATGGGACGATATTGCTTATGATCTAGGGTTGGGAGCACATCATTATGTTCCAACCTCCTATTGGGAGAAAAATAGTAGTAGGAATGCCATATCTATTCTTTTATAGAGGGGTGGTCACACAAACCAATGTCAATGATGTCGAGTTTTGGCATCACACCATTGATTTGGTTGCTTCATTTGTATGGACTATGTCAGGACTTTTAGCCATGGGAGGATGACGAATGACATTTCCCTATTATTTGTAGGCATGTTATTTGATTGGGATGACCTTGCAATCACAACACATTATCAAGCAATACATTCTAGAGTGGGTGCTCAAAAAATTTAGGGAGCAACAGGGGTTTCCTATTGGTGCAACAAATTTTGCTAGGTACTTGCGAGAGATCACTCAGTGGGGATAGATGATCAACTTAGTGATGAAAAAGAAGGATATTGATGCTTTGTAGCTTGTTCAATGGGGTGTCGACATAGAGGTTACTTATGTGGGGGCGATGTCTGAGTACAATGTTTGGTGGGTCATGCACATGCCTGATTCCTTGAAAACTTAGTATTAGCCTACCCTATTGGAGCGAAGGGGTAGAAGTCCACATGATAGATTCATGGATAGAGGAAATGGGAGGGGAGGAGATGGAGGTAGAGGAGACAGGGGTGATGATGGTGGAGATGCTGGAAGTGGAGACATGGGAGGAAGGATCAAATGGAGGAGGGATAGAGGACAAATAATAGTTAGAAAACTCTCACCTATCAAACAGGAGGCAGAGTAGGAGGGTCCTTGGGTCGAGGCAGAGCAAGAAAGACACAAAATGGAAGGAGAGAAGGAGGTGGACATGTAGGAGGTTGAGGAGGAGATGGAGGAGGAGGATATGGGAGAGGAGGAGAGAGCAGTTTAGTAGGTGATCATGATGGGAGAGGATTTGAGATAGGGCTTTTAGGATGTGTCTATTTTGGAGGCTATGGAGGAGGTAGAGGAGGCCTGTCAGTGGATCATCATATTGTATATTTGTAGGCATGACTCCAGGCTATGCATGCATGGATTTAGGCATTACAAGCTAAGGCAGATAGGCTCACTATTGAGAGAGACATCATCATCATTGGGAGACAAAAGGTCGACCAATAGTGTTTAGATTTTAATTTGATTGGCAGCCTAAACTCATGGTCAAGCTAGGTCATCAACTCTTCTAGGCAAGACAAGAGGCTCGATACTATAGGGACTTTTATGAGTGTTAGGTGCCATAAAAAAAGAGGGAACCAAGATAAACAAAACCCCAAAGCCATGGCAGATGATACTCTCACTGGAGTCTGAGTCTCAAATGATGCTTCTAACATGATTATGTATGTAGGATATTTTGTGTGTCATAAGACACCATTAGGATGGGAATAGAAGAAATGTGAGCATGGAGGAAATGAATGTTAGCATGAAGTTAGTCAAAATGAAGAGGAGTTAATATTTTCTTGATAGATATTAGGCTTGCATGTTTATCATCATTGGGAATTACATTATGGAAAATGGACAATAAACACCATGTCATGACATAGACCAAGGTGTGCAATTTTATCCTTTTGCAAAAATAGATAATTGATAGAAAAGGAGTGCCATGACGCATACTAGGAGAAAAATATCCCAATTATTTTTGGAAAGACAAAACACAAACAACAATCAAATAAAAATCAGGGAATGATACATCATCGCTCCTCTAAATCCTTCCTGAGAGATCCTCAAGGTGTCTAGTAATATGACCAATAATAAATCAACAAAGCCAACAACCATTTAGATCATTTTCCAGTGATTGTTTGCTTATAACATTGATATGATTGATTGATGGGAAATTCCTAGTTTTAGGAATGGAAGCATGTTGTATAAGACATCATATTCAGTTTTGATCATGCAACCACCTATATAAAGTAAATGATAAAGTTGATAAATGGCGATGTTTGGTTTCAAGGACACATGCTATAAAAGACAAACGATAGGACCAAGTCTAGTTTCAATAAATGAGGAAAGTAGTTTAAGATGTCGAGTCTAGTTTTGACAATGCAACCTTTTGTGTAAGACGATTGATTTATTGGTAAGTGTTTCATTAATGATTAGGCAATTGATCAGTTTGGATTGAAGACTAGTTGGGTAGTTAGCCTATTGATTTGTGTTTTGGTTGAGACTTAGATAAATATTTATGTTTGATCAACATGTTGATTTTATCAAAGGATGATTTATAATGATATGGACTATGACAGTATTGAAAAACCCTAAGGAATTGACCTAATGCTTTGGGGGCTCATCAATGATGGCCTTGCCTATGTAACATGCACAGAGACATCGTAGTTTGTCTGACCTTGACCATGGATTATTTATTATGGATTGAATCATGATTGACTCAACTTCGTAAACCCTAAAGGACTAACATAGTGCCTTGGGGGATCATTAATGGTTTCCTTGCCTATGTAACATGCAAAAAGACATCTTAGTTCAACATACTTATACTGATAGGACTTGACACTATTTTGGGGTTTTTGAAGGTTATTTAGATTGATTATTAGGAGTTAGATAAGGATGGGTGTGGTAGGAGATAGACACAAAATCTAAACCATTCATAGGCCATGAGAATGACAACAAAGCATTATTGTGAATGTCCCGAGGAAGCATGGGCCACCTGCTTAGATGCCCACCTAGCCAAACCATCGGCCACCTTATTCCAATCCCAAGGAACATGACAAAAAGAAATAGAATCCAAAGTGGTGCATAGAGAAAAAAAAATTTAGCCACCACTACTAACTACCAGTACACCTCCTCAAAATGCATCTTCTTCAGCATATCAATGCTGACCTAAGAATCAGATTTACAAAAAATCCACCTCTAACCAAGGGCACATGCATGTTCTAAATCCAAAAGAATAGCTATGGCCTCCATGAGATTATTAGTATGTTGACCTCTATGTATAGTGAAGAAAAAAATGACCACCCCTGAAGTATCTCTGCAAATACCTCTAACTCCAGCATGCACTAGATAACCTCTAGATGATCCATTATAATTAATTTTTGGCTCTCCCAAAGCAAGGGGATACCAGTGACCAATATGACTAACCCACTCCCTCTCACGCCCAGGATGCATAGTACTCAAGTTTCTCCTCCCCCCCAAAAAAATACCTAGAACACTGGCCATTACAAGATCACCAGGGACAATAGGAACATACAAATAACACTTAACAGTCAATTTTTCTTGAAGACCCCCCAAAATTCTCAACCAAATCTTACTACAAGCAATTTCTTATCCAAAAAAGATCAATGGTTGCACTCCAACCAAATATGCAAAAATTTTAGACTAGCACCAATGATCCAATCTATAAGAAGAAAGGAGGTAAATTATTTATAGGAGGAGAATCTAGGGTGCTCCAAAAGTATTCCAAAGAAGAATCATTTCTACACAACATTTTCCAAAGATTCCACCAAGAGTGCTAGATAACTTTTGTAAAAGGACTCTGAAAGAAGAGATGAGGAATGCACTCTTCATTTCTAGCACACATAACACAAATAGAAGGACCTTGAAGCCCCTACTTCCAAAGATTCTACCAAGTAAGGAATCATCCTTGCACCACAAACAAGGAGAAGAAATTACACTTATTCCAAACCTGTTTCAACCATGAGACCTTTGAGTTCCCAAACAACTTCTTATCAAGAAATTGATATCTTGACAAAACAAAAAAATTACTTTTCAAATCAGGACCCCAAGCCAATACATCTTTCCTAGGAAGATAATTACAAGCACAACCCAACAAAATCTCAGTAAGCTCTTGAAAATCCCTAACCACACCACCAAGAGGCCACTCCTGCAGATCCTTCATTCTGAACACAATGGGAGGATGACCATCCCAAGAATCATACCAGAAGAGAGCATCCTACCCATAACTGCAAATCCAAAACTAACCCAAACTTCACCAACTTGGCTACTCTTTTGAGGGTGCCCCAAATCATAGAACCCTTCCCCTCTAAACTAAATTGGGAAAGATTTACAATCTCAACCACACCCAAGTATTTTGAAGTAATGATCTTCACCTTCAATTGATGTTGTTGTGAACGTCATTCCCAATACAACTTATCCACTAAAACTTTACCATTTAAATTAGTCTATCATGAACCCAGTCCACCTTCTTGCTTTGGCCTACATATAGCATCCCACTTAACCAAGCTCCACTTCCTATGAGGATTACCACACCAAAGGAACTGTCGAGGAAAACTCTCAAAGTCTCAAATAAATCTAGAAGGTGTAGATAGAAAAAAGCATCTATATAGAGGAAGAGCCTACACCATAGACTTTAAGAGAGTCACTCTACCCACAGAAGAAAGCCACCTATAAGTCCAATTACTAAATAGATTTTAAAATTTATCTATAATCCCCTGCGAAAACAATTTAGCAAGAAAACAAATAGCAAGAGGAATGCCAAAATAAACAAAAGGGAGAGTACCAATCTAGAACATAGAATTCTAGAAATTCTCCTTTGAATAACCTAAGGAGTATTAAAGAAATAGATAAAAGACTTCCCCTCATTAATCTTTTGAATAGAAGTAGCCAAATAATTGTCTAGAACACTGCACCAACTAAAGGCCTCATCAACCATGGTCCTACCCATCAGAGAAGTCTCATTAACAAAATAAAGATGGGATTGAGGAGGGATATTATTTCCCCAGCTCCATCCCTGGATCAAGCCACTTATAGTTGAGATCCAATAAACCTTTCCAATTCCTTATCTAGTAGGATGAACAAGTAGGGAGACAAAGGATACCCTTGTCTAAGCCCCTAGAAGCACAAACAACTCCATTGGTTCACAATTAATCAACATAAAAAATGAAGGAGAGGTGCAACAACTCTTGACCCATTCAATCCATTCACTAGGAAAACCAAACACTCTCAGGATCTTGAATAAGAAAGCCCATTTAACATGATCATAATAATTTTCCATATCTAACTTAATAAACCTAAATTTCTCCTTGGAATATGCCATCGAATGAATAATATCAATAAAAATGATGACACCATCCATAATCTTCCTATCGACAACAAACTCCCTTGTTCCTAAAAAATTAGCATACTTAGTCAAGGTTTCAATCGCTCAATAGTCAACTTTGTAATTATCTTGTATACCACATTACATAAAGAAATTGGACGGTCGGGCTAATAAACCATTTTAAGAAAACTTGTTAGGAATAAATTGTGATTATATTCATAGAGAGGTAGAGAATATAAACTTTGTATTTTCTTAGAAAATATGTTGTAAATTATCTTCACGCTTTATTGATAAAAGGAGAAAATATATACAAAAAATTATGAAAAGCATCTACATCCAAATGGGAAACTTTCCGAGCACAAAAGAAAAAACTAAAACAAAAACAAAAAGAAACTATCTAATCTAGAAAAAAAATAGTAAAATCAGAAGTCTGTTGGGAAACATTCCCACTAACAATTTGTTAAAAACATATTTTACTAATTTTACACAGCTTTCTCAAGAAATGCAGCAGTGAAAACAACAATCTTTTGTTTGGCAGACATGAAATCATATTTCACATAAAAGTTCCACATTATGATATTGTAATTATTTTACCATTTTCTATGTTTGTATCTAGCCCCTCAAAAATTTGACTTTGAAATGATATAGATGGAATAATTTCATAGTGCCCATATTTGTTTTCATCTTTAACCCAATCACCCTTCTAGCATTGCACCAATTCATTTAACTGAGGCCACTCCTCCAGGTTCTCTCTAAACCGGCATACAAAAATGATATTGAAAACGTATGATAACACACTATCTACTTGAAGGTAATTTTTTTTTTAATTTTCAATTCAACTAACTATGCTTCTATTGTAGGTTTTCCATATCATAGTGATAGTATTTATGGTTGACACCATCAAATTTGTGCTTATATGTATCACTTAAGCACAAACCCTGAAGAGATGCAGACATTGAATGCCTCTTACCAATGATGTGTAGTGAACTCAACAACAAGGTTTTGCTAAAATTTATCAAATTCTTACTTATAATAATGAAAGTGTACATGGCATGTTAGGCGAGATTCTAAAATCCTAGATTTTGTAAATCCAAAGAAACTAAAAGCCTCCATTTGCTTAGTGTCTTAAAAAGTGATATTTGATATTAATATATATTCTCCTTATGCAAATGCTTCCCTCTTTTTATGCCAACCCATTATGCATAAAATAGACCTCCATAGATGCTACCGCCATCTTCCAATGCGAGTCATGGCCATTCAGGTCTATTAATTGTGTCTATTTGGTTCTAATTCCTTGCTCACTTTGTGATTCCTAAATCATCTGTTTTACATCTATTTTGGTTTTGTTATAATTTTTCTTTTTGTGTGCAATGTGGCTATTGGAGCATCACCTAGATAAAACAAAGCACATCCAGCCTAAAAAGCACAATAGCACAAACTACGACAACATTAAGTAAAAGATAAAACCAGAACAATGAATTAAATTTCTACCCAAAGCTGAGACCCAAAGCTAAATCTAAATAATGAATTCACATAGCAGACATCATCATTGTTGTTTTTTGCATCACAAGGCATCTTTGTTTGTTGATTACCATTCTTCCTTATTTTTCTTTCCACTCTAATTGTAGGTTTACTTGAGTGATTTTTCAGCATTCAATTTCATCTCTCCCTCAACCATGTTGTTCTATCATCATTTTAGTAATTTCCAAATTTGCATAGGCATCTATATAATCTCAGCTTCATCTTTCTCAACCGATTGATAGTCATTTGTGGGCCATTTTTGCTTCCCCCATTATTGCTTTTGTCATTTCATTGCTAATTTACAAGTATTGCAAATTGTCCAAATTCTCCAAATAGCCTTGAAATTTTCACCCTTATGTTTCTGCTTACTTTGTTGTTGTTTTCATTCATTTCTACAATCACATCCGTCGATGCTATCATTGTTTTCAACCTATATCAATCCTCTTTTATTGCACTTGATGTGATTCAAGTGAGCATAAGCATTACTTTTTGGGATTATTTTCAAGTTCTTGATGATGGCTTTTACAACTTTTCAACATTGGAGCTTTATTGTTTTCTAGTTTGTTGTAAAGAGTGTTTTGGCATTTCACATTGCTAGTTTAGAATGAAACTTGTCTATTTTATTGAATGCTATAGAATCACTTGGATAATCTTGAACATTGAACTTTGTGTTTGCATCAATAAAGTTACAAAGAAACATCACCCATTTTGAAAGTAATTAAAAATAAAATATGACACATGTAATATTTGAATCCTATCAAATTGATGACCAGAATAGAATTATCTGTTCTTTAAATGCAATAGTTTCTCTTTTCTTTCTCTTTGTACTTTTGATTCTTCCTTTTTTCCAAAAAAGGATAAAGGGCTTGTTATTTATCTCTTCTTTAAATGAAATAGTTTCTATTTTTTCTATTTAATTTTGATTTGTCTTTTTTTCCAAGACAAAATAAAGGGCTTGTTACTTGTACACACAAGAAAAGTAGCTTCTAATATAGGAGGTACACCATTGCACTTTGCACTGCACATGCCATTAAACATATGTACTTACATTCCCTTGAGCTGGTAGTCAAGATTAATCTCACATTTTATCTAGGCCAAAACTGTTATGAGCTATTCTTAGGCAGCAACTTCATTGTCTTGTAGCTCTTGTATTTTAATTAGAAGCTAGTGTCAAACAAAAGAATAAATGAAGAAAATTAATAGAATACCATATATTGGCTCTCCAATGGCCATGGGCATTAGTGACTCCAGTGAGTCGGTCACTTTTTCTACCCCTAACTCTCCTACCATGATTTTCTATATTAGCCTTTTCATTAGATGTGTTTAGGTTAGGGTTAGTGTTTTCTATGCCATTATTACCACCAGTTCTTGCAAATTTCTCTTGATCAACCCTCACTCTACTAAGATTGATTAGAATCTATATTACATGTCCAATATTCTTCATTTCACAAGGATTCTCCTAATTTATTCTTTTTCTACCCCTAAGACTCACCTCAATATTAGGATTTGTTATCTCAAACGCAACACTAGACAAAGATTTAATTTCAGAAAGCAAGTTAGCACATCAAATATATCTAAAGTTAGTGTATTATAGAAGAAATTTGGGGCCATTGATATAGAGTGAGCAAAAGAGGTTCCAATATCCTTCATCATACTAAAACAATCTATGAGACTTTGTCATATTACAAATTACTATTGAATTAGGGTATGTGCAGAATCATGATGGGCCAAAAAGTGGCAATATGATGGGTATGTGGCTGACGACTATTTTTTTACCAAAAATTGATGAAATGAAAAGGGTTTTTAAATAATATTCTAATATTTCCATCGATATAAATTATGCTTTAATTTGAATTAAATAAGTAATTATTATTCATTTTCTATTCAAATTACGACTAAAGTCTTGATTGATAGGCTGATTGAAAAACATCTATAGCTTTCAAACGGTATCACATTTTTTCAATCCAAAACATGCATCACATTCTATGCTTCGCAAACTATAGGATTAAAAAAATAAAAATTGAATTTCATGAAATTTTGACCAGGTTAAGGTGGTCAAACATATGAGTTTTTATATTTTAAAAAAAAGTTATAATAAAAAATTCATAATTAATTATTTAATTGGAAAAGAATTATAAAAAAATGTCTATCACATTGAGGCATGATTCCTCTACTTATATCTAAGATCTTATAAAAAAATATTATCATTTTATTGTGGTTAGGGTGGTCAGACAGACACCTACCTCTTATTTTTTCCCTGAAATTTAAGTACCACTACATTGAAATTTCAAATTTTCACCAAATAGATTTTTTTATAAAAAACCTAGTAGTTTAGAAACCACATTCAATTTTCTATAGATTCTATTCTTACATATTTTTGAAATAATATACATAACTTATTCGAATTTTTACGTCAAATTGCCTAACTCTAATTTTTTTGAATTTTTTGCCACTTAAGGGCCTATTTTTTCCATGATGATCCTACACATACCCATTAGTGAAAGATTGTTGTCAAACATACCTCTAGTCTTTTCTTTTCTTGTTTTCCTAATTCAAGCCATTGTATTGATGATAGATCAAATAAAGTCATTAAAACAATTGATGCTTTAAGTTCTCCTTTGTGCTTATGTCTAATTTCTCTTTGCTTGTTTACATTTTTGTTCCAAATTAAAATGGTGGGAAAATAGGGAAGACCTTATAAAACAATTATGACTATTTTTTATTTGCGCAAGTCTTATGACTATTAAAGAATGCTTTTAGTTTCAATGAAATGAATATAGTTATCGAGGAGGAATTAAACATTGTAGACAAAAAATGAATAAAATTGTTTAGGAGGAATCAAATTCTAGTTTAGGTTAAGCTTTGTAACAAAGTTGAAGAACTCACCGAAATATCATTTTTTTATATCAATAAAAAAATTGAATGAAAGGTCATTAATGTGAGGAATCTCTGAAACCTATGCTCAAACATAATATTTTCACAAAATTGGGCAACACTATGCCCCAAGGATAACAACAAACTATTATGGTAACAATCAAGAATTCACAATTTTATCTCACAATCAAATTAGAGTTAATGATCATGCAATATCAAAAAAAATTAGTTACACAATCTAAAAATTGAATTAAATTAATCAAATTTAGATTAATTACAACTAACAATTACAAATTATACTAAGAAAGGTTTCATACATTATGTCCTCTTTTTCACAGCTTTTCAAGCTACCCATCACTGACTAATTTGTCTCTACATACTTGTCACAACATTTTCCTTTTTTAATCTTCATGTTGTAGAAAAGGGTAGAATCATGAGAAAAGGAATGAATCAATAGTATAAACCACCAAATACATAAATCTCAACCACCAATAGATTCATTCCTTTTCCAATATTTTTATCCACTGTAACACGAAGATTAAAAAGGAAGAGGTTGTGAAGGGTATGTAGAGACAAATTCGTCAATGATGGATAGCTTGAGAAATTGCAAAGAAGAGGACATAATGTCTAAAACCTTTCTCAGTAGAATTTGTAATGGTTGGATGTATGAAATCTGAATTTGATTAATGTAATTCAGGTTGTTGTCAGGTTGTGTAACTAATTTTTTTTATATTGCATGATCATTAACTCCAATTTTATTGTGAGATAAAATTTTGAATTGTTGATTGTTACCATAATAGTCTGTTGTTATCCTTGGGGCACAATGTTTCCCATTTTTGTGAAAAAATTGTGTTTGAGTAGAGGTTGGAGATTCCATCTACGTCAATGAAATTTCATTCAAAAAAAGGTATTGATATAAATAAATGATATTTTAGTGAAACTACATTATTCATTTTGTTGAAACTACAAGTAGTCTTTAATAGTGATAAGACTTGGGAAAATCAAGAATGGTCATAATTGATTTATATGGTCTTTCCCTACTTTCCCACCATTTTCAATTGGAAGGAAAAGGGAAAAAAACAAACAAAAATTAGAAATAAACACGAAGAACTCAAAGCATCAATTGTCTTAATGACTCTTTATTTTATCTATCATCACTAGAATTGTTGGACATAGGAAAACAAGCAACACATATTAGAGTTATGTCTGACAACAAGATTTCACTAATTCAATAGTACTTTGTAATATGATAAGTCTCATACACTGTTTTAGTATGATGAAGGATATTGAAACCTCTTTTACTCACTATATATCAATGGCCCCAACTTTCTTAAGTGATATACTAAATTTTGGATATATTTGTTGTGCTAACTTGTTTTCTTGCATTGCACAAGCTTTACAATAATGGAAAAAATTTATGCAAGTGTTTTCTAGGCTCAAATTAATCTATGTTTAGTGCATTTTCTAAGATAGAAAATCCTAATACTGAGGTGAGTCTTAGAGGTGGAAAAAATAAATCAAGAGGACAGTCCTTGCAAATTGAATGATATTGGACATGTGACACATATGCTAATCAATCTTCAATTAGCAAGGATTTCTCAAGACATAGTTAGAGGAAGTGGTGGTAATAATGGCATCAAAAACACTAAACCTAACCCAAACACATCTAACAAAAAGGATAGCATAGATGATCATGCTAAGAGAATTAGAGGTAGAAAAATTGGTTGATTCATTCACGTCAATGATTCCCATGGCCATTGGAAAGCCAATTTTTGGTATTCTACTAATTTTCATCATTTATTCTTTTGTTTAGTGCTAGCTTTTAATTAAAATATAATGCATCGAACACTATATCTTTCTTCAAGAAAAAAAAGGTTGCATGTATGTACTAGGGCATACAAAATTTTGTCTCAATGAAAGGTTGCCGACAATTCTTTTAGTGGTTGAGCAACCAAAAAAATATAGGCTAGAAATACAAATGAATGTTGGTATTCAGGTATATTTGACATCAGCTAACACAAGATTATTGAAAATATAAGCATTTGTTGTCAAAAATTGGGATTCTTTAGAATCCTATCTATAGATAAATAGTCAAAGGGATTTGTACATGAGAGCTAAGCGGTGTGCATAAGATAATTTTTTCTTTGCAAGTTTCGTAAGACTGGCCTAGGCTACCTACAGGTATGAAATTCGACCCTCAAGATCAAGAAATTTTGAGACATTTAGCAGAAAAAGTTGGAATTGGTAATGCAAAGCCTCATCCCTATATAAGGAAATTATTTTTACACTGAAAGATGTGAGACGAATTTTCTATAGACATCCCAAAAAATTTCTAGGTAATTGGTGGCTACCTTTGATAACCATCATTTCTCTATTTTATATATGTATTTGATTTATGTGAAGATTTTTGATAGGAATTGAACAAGATGGTAGTATTATTCATTTTTTCAATAAAACCAGTAAGGCTTATGCCATAGGACATCAAAAGTGTCAAAAAATATTAATTTATCTTTCTATTGGAAGAGAGGTACATTTGCATAGGACAAGCAAAACAAAGCCTGTAACTAAAAATGGGAAACAAAAGGTATGCTAGAAGATAATGGTTTTGTATACTATATAGAACCATTATCTTCTTGTATCCTTTTTGTTTCCCAGTTTCTATTACACCCTTTTCTTTTCCTATCTTGTGCCAATGTACTTCTCCACCAATAGAAACATCACTTAAATTTTTTTGACACTTTTGATGTCCTATTGCATAATCTTTGCTCGTTATATGGAAAACGTGAATAATACTACCATCTTGTTTAATTCTTGTAAAAAACCTAAAATTAAGCCAAATACATATATAAAAATGAGAAATGATAGAGATCAAAGGTAGCCACCAATTACTTGGAAGATTTTTAGGATGTGTATAGAAAATTTCATTATCATCTTTTAGTGTGAAAATAAATTTGTCTATAAAGTGATGAGGCTTTGCATTACAAATTCCAACTGTTTTTTCTAAATCTCTAAAAAATTCTTGATTTGATGGGTCAAATTTCACACCTATAGGTAGCCCAAGCCAATCTTGCGAACCTTGCACATAACATAATTACCTTATGTACACTATTTATCTCTCAAGTACAAAGCATTGTGGCTATTTATCTTGACATTGGATTCTAAATAATACTATTTTTTAACAACAGATGCTTACATTATCAATAATATTATGTTTGTTGATGTCAAATATACATGAATAACAACATTCTTTTACATTTCTAGCCTAGATGTTTTTGGTGTTAAACCATTAAAAGAATTGTTAGCTACCTTTCAATGAGAATTGCAAACCCAGTACATTCTAGTCAACCCAACCTCATCCCTTTATAGATGAATTTTTTTTGACACTGAAAGATGATAGTGGAATTCTCAATACACATCCTAAAAAATTGTGAGGTAATTGGCGGCTACCTTGGTAATCATCGTTTCTATGCTTTATATATGTGTTTTTCTTATCTGAAGGTTTTTGACATGAATTAAACAACATGGAAGTATTATTCACGTTTTCCATAAAACAAGCATGGCTTATGCAACAAGACATAAAAAGTGTCAAAAAATATTAAGTGGGTATGTGCAGGATCATCATGGAAAAAATAGGCCCTTAAGTGGCAAAAAATTTAGAAAAATTAGTGTTAGGAAACTTGATGTAAAAATTTGAATAAATTATCTATATTATTTCAAAAATATTTAAGAATAAAATTTTTAGAAAATTGAATGTAGTTTCTAAACTACTAGGTTTATTTAAAAAAATCTATTTGGTGAAAACTTGAAATTTCAATGTAGTAGTACTTAAAATTTAGGGAAAAAATAAGAAGTAGGTGTCTGTCTGACCTCCCTAAGCATAATAAAATTATAATTTTTTTTTATAATATTTTATATATAAGTAGAGGACTCATGTCCAAATGTGATGCATATTTTTTTGTAATTTTTTCCAAAGTAAGTAATTAATTATGAATTTTTTATTACAACTTTTTAAAAAATAAAAACTCGTATGTTTTCCCACCTTAACTTGGTCAAAACGTCATGAAATTTATTTTTTTCTTTTTTTTAATCCTATAGTATGTGAAGCATAGAATGTGATGAATGTTTTGGATTCAAAAAATGTGATATCGCTTGAAAGCTATAGATGCTTCTTTCTAACTCCCAAAATTCTCATTGATCGTAGACTCTTAGCCTGCAATTCTAATATAAAATGAATAATAATTATTTATTAAATTCAAATTAAAGCATAATTTATATTGGTGGAAAGATGAGAATCTCCTCTAAAAACCCTTTTCATTTCATCAATTTTGGGTAAAAAAAAGGTCATCAGCCACATATCCTACAAATACCCATATTATTGCCACTTTTTGGCCCATGGTGATCTTGCACATACCCAAGTGATATTTCTATTAGAGGATAGGTGTGTTGGCATAGGAAAGGAAAAAAAAAATCCTATAATTGAAAATGAGAAACAAAAAGGATGCAAGAAGATCATGGTTTTGTATAGAATTGCATTATCAAAACATAGAAAAAATAAAGCCTGTAATTGAAAATGGGAAAGAAAATGGATGCAAGAAGATCATGATTTTGTAAGTATATAGAACCATGATTCTCTTGCATCCCTTTTGTTTTCCATTTTCAATTATAGGCTTGACCACTTTATGGAAAAGGTGAATAATACTACCATCTTGTTTAATTCTTGTCAAAAACCTTTAGATAAGCCAAATACATATATAAAAAAGAGAAATGATAGATATCAAAGGTAGCCACCAATTACTTGGTAAAATTTCAGGATGTCTATCTAGCAAATTACACTCTCATCTTTTAGTTTCAAAATAAATTCGTCTATAAAGAGATGAGGCTTTGCATTACCAATTGCAACTTTTACTGCTCAATGTCTCAAAATTTCTTGATCTGAAGGGTCGAATTTCACACCTGTAGGTAGCCCAAGCCAATCTTGCAAAACTTGCAAACAACAAATTATCTTATGTACACTATTTACCTCTCAAGTACAAATCATTGTGACTGTTTATCTATAGATTGAATTCTAAAGAATCCAAATTTTTAACAACAAATTCTTACATTATAAGTAATCTTGTGTTAGTTGTCAAATATACATGAATAGCAACATTCTATTTCATTTCTAGCCTATATTTTTTTGGTTGCTCAACCATTAAAAAGAATCATTAGCTACCTTTCAATATGACAAAATCTTGAAAGCCCCAATACATTCTGATGAATAATTGTAGATTCAAATGGAATAAGCTCAATTGGGACAAGTATTGTGGAGCATACAAAACCATGATCTTCTTGCATCCTTTCTATTTCCCTTTTTCAATTACATGCTTTTTTTTTTTGTCCTATGCCAAGGTACTTCTCCTCCAATAGCAACATCAATTCAGATTTTTTGACACTTCCAATGTCCTATTAGATAGGCCTTGCTCATTTTATGGAAAAAGTGAATAATACTACCATCTTGTTTAATTAATGTCAAAAACCATCAGATAAACCAAATACATATAGAGAAACAATAATTATCAAAGGTAGCCACCAATTACCTGGAAATTTTTTTAGGATGTATATACCAAATCACACTCTCATCTTTCAGTGTCAAAATAAATTTGTCCATAAACGGATGGCGTTGGGTTGAGTAGAGTGTACTGGGGATTACAACATTTTGTCTCATTGAAAGTTAGCTAGCAATTCTCTTAATGGTTGAGCAATGAAAACCATCTAGGGTAGAAATGCAAAAGAATGTTGGTATTCCTGTATATTTGACATCAGCTAATGCAAGATTATTAATAATGTAAGCATCTATTTTCAAAAATTGGGATTCTTTAGAATCCAATCTATAGATAAACCATTACAATTCTTTGTACTTGAGAGCTAAATGGTGTACATAAGATAATCCATTGTTTGCAAGTTTCACAAGATTGGCCTAGGCTACCTGCAAGTGTGAAATTCGACCCTTTACAACAAGAAATTTTGAGAATTTTAGAAAAAAAAATTGGAATTGGTAGTGCAAAGCCTTATCCTTTTATAGATGAATTTATTTTGACACTGAAATATGAGAAAGGAATTTTCTATACACATCCAAAAAATTTCCAGATAATTTGTAGACATGAATTACATGACAAATTTTGAAGATGTGTATAGCAAATTCCACTATCATGTTTCAATGTCAAAATAAATTCATCTATAAAGGGTTGAGACTCTGCATTACCAATTTCAACTTTTTCTACTAAATGTCTCAAAAGTTCTTGATCTAAAGGGTCAAATTTCACACTTGTAGGTAGCCCAAGCCAATCTTGTGAAACTTGAAAACAACATATTTTCTTATGTACACCATTTAGCTCTCAAGTAGAAAGCATTGTGATTGTTTATCTATAGATTGGATTCTAAAGAATCCCATTTTTTGACAATTGATGCTTCCATTATCAATAATCTTGCATCATTTGATGTGAAATATACATGAATACCAACATTCCTTTGTATTTCTGGCCTAGATGTTATTGGTTGCTCAACCATTAAAAAAATTATTAGCTAGCTACCTTTCAATGAGACCAAATGTTTTAAACCCAAGTAAATTCTACTCATCCCTTTATACACAAATTTATTTTGACATTAAAACATGAGAGTGGAATTTTCTATACCCATCTTGAAAAATTTTCCATGTAATTGGTGGCTACCTTTTATAACTATAGTTTCTCTATTTTATATATGTATTTGGTTTATCTAAATGCTTTTGAAAGGAATTAAACAATATGGTAGTATTATTCATAGTTTCCATAAAATGAGCAAGGCTTATCTAATAGGACATTGGAAGTGTTGAAAAATCTTAATTGATGTTTCTATTGGAGGATAAGTACTTTGGAAAAGGACAAGCAAAACAAAGCCTATAAATGAAAATGGGAAACAAAAAGGATGCAAGAAGACCATTTGAATTTGCAGTTCATCATCAACTTTTACTTCTACATTGATAAAAAATGAATACCCGCATTTTATATAAGGTGATGAGATGGCTACCTTTTGTTAAATTTTATCAACTTTCAATCTTGTGAATGAGAATTGTGTTTCCTGAATTTTTCTCATCTCAAATTTTCTTTTATTGGTTGAGTAGAATGTACTTGGGCTTACAACATTGTCTCATTCAAAGGTAGCTAAAAATTATTTTAATGGTTGAGAAACCAAAAACATCTAGGCTAGAAATGTAAAAGAATGTTGGTATTCATGTATATTTCACATTAGCTAACAAAAGATTATTGAAACTGCAAGCATTTGTTGTCAAAAATTGGGATTCTTTAGAATCCAATATGTAGATAAACAATCACAATGCTTTTTAATTGAGAGCTTAATGGTGTATATATGATAATTTTTTTTTTGTAGATTTCATAAGACTAGCCTCGACTACTTGCAGGTTTGAAATTCAACCCTTTAGATCAAGAACTTTTGAGACTTTTAGCAGAGAAAGTTTGAATTGGTAATGCAAAGCCTCATCCCTTTATAGAAGAATTTAGTTTGACACTGAAAGATGAGAGAGGAATTTTTTATACACATCTTGAAAATTTTCTAGGTGATTGGTGGCTACCTTTGATAAACATTGTTTCTCTATTTTATATATGTATTTGGCTTATCTAAAGGTTTTTGAGAGGAATTAAAGAAGATGGTAGTATTATTCACATTTTTGATAAAATGAGTAAGGCTTATGCAGTAGGACATCGGAAATGTCAAAAAATATTAAGTGATGTTTCTATTGGAGGAAAGGTACATTGGAACAAGATAGACAAAACATAGCCTGTAATTGAAAATGGGAATAAAAAAGGATGCAAGATCATGGCTGTGTATAGAAGTATGTTGGAAAAAGATAGAAAAAAAAGCATGTAATTGAAAATGGGAAACAAAAAGGATGCAAGAAGATCATGGTTATATATACTATACCAAACCATGATCTTCATGCATCCTTTTTCTTTTTCATTTTCAATTACAGGCTTTTTTTTGTGTGTCCTATGCCAACATACTTCTTCTCCAATAGAAACATCACTTAATATTTTTCAAAACTTTCAACTTTCTATTGCATAAGCCTTGCTTGTTTTATGGAAAACATGAATAATATTTCCATCTTGTTTAATTCTTGTCAAAAACCTTCAAATAATCCAAAAACATATATATAAAATAGTTAAATGATAGATATCAAAGGTAGCCACCAATTACTTGGTAAATTCTTTGGATGTGTATAGAAAATTCCACTCTCATATTTTAGTGTCAAAATAAATTCATCTATAAAGGGATGAGGCTTTGAATTATCGATTCCAACTTTTTCTACTAAATGTCTCAAATTTTCTTGATTTGAAGAGTCAAATTTTACACTTGTAGGTAGCCCAAGTAGTCTTGTGAAACCTACAAACAACAAATTATCTTATGTAAACTATTTACCTCTCAAGTAGAAAGCATTGTGACTATTTATCTATAGATTAGATTCTAAAGAATCCTGATTTTTGACAACAAATACTTACATTATCATTAATCTTGTGCCAACTGATGTCAAATATACATGAATACCAACATTCTTTTTCATTTCTAGCCTAGATTTTTTTAGTTGTTCAACCATTAAAAAAATTGTTAGCTACCTTTCAATGAGACAAAATGTTGTAGGCCCCAATACATTCTTCTCAACTGAACTTCATTCCTTTATAGACGAATTTATTTAGTCAAAGCCCACACAATGGATAAAAATTCACCTTGGTCATTAAAACCCTCAGGCATCGTATTTTTTTTCTATATCAAACATGATTGTTCAAAATGTGAAGCCTCCAAGAAAATTGAAAGCAATACTCATCAAATACTAACAATGTAATATTTTTATCCACCATCATAAATTTCTTCTAACTAACATCCATCTTGCATTCACAATATCATTAGTACCATATCCATCCTACATCCACAATGTCATCAATACATATCATAATGATAATAAAACAAATAAAAACATCATGTATCATGTATGTATAAATGACATACATTTATGCATCCTATAAACATCATATATCAAAATGATAAATTGATCATCCATAATAAAACATCATATGATATAAATGATGATTCTTCCATCCATGTCATATGCATACATAAAAAAAGTAAAAAATCATATATATAAACATGCATCATCATACATAGGCATCTTGATCATTAAATAAGCATATCAATGAGTTGAATCGAAGAAGGTATATCTCATATATATCATCATCTAAAAGGGAGAATGTCATAGTACACCATCATCATGTGAAACAAGTGTGATAGGATGATACAAAATAGTACATATATATAAGGCCTAAACTGGGCCGATAAATATATATTCAAAAATCATGTCTACCATATGTCACTAAACAAACAACATCATAAAGATCAAATTACATATATAACACTTCCTAGTAAGAAGGGGGGACTCTATAGGCTAGGCTGTGGACCATCATCTAGATCAAGTTGTCTAACAAAATGACCTGCTAACTCCACATTATCTCTCACAACACTATGCTCTCCAAATCATGGTTATCACTATTCTCTAGGAACAAAGGCATCATAGAAAGTCTAATAATATTTAGACCTCTATAACAATTGATGTCGCTATACATGAAGGGTATCACACTTTTCTCTAAGAGTATCTCTCTGTCGTAATCACCTATAACTGAGCCTCTACAACATGTTGTTGCCCACTCTCATTGTCTCACTCTACCCTTGGTCTGTCCCTCTCTTCACTCACAATAGCAACTTGAGCCTTCATGGTCTGTCACAACACTACCTTTACATCCCTCATGGCTATCATCTATGCTAACAATACTGATCCATCTAGTGAAGGAGGGGGACCTAGAACCTACCCATGAGGCTAAGGAATCTAATCACCCTGAGCTCCACCCTATCAGCCCTACCTAGCTACTCTGCAAGGACCTCAATATTCCACTACTACCTATGATGACCTATGATACCTACTCTATTGAATGTAGTATCATCACAAGGATCTATGAATCTCAAAGAAAAATGACATGTCCACCACTGATCAAAATTAGGAGTGGTACCCAAATCTTCTAGACCCACTAGCCAGCCCCATCCTATTAGTGCAAGAGCTTTGAAAGCAACAATGGAAACATATCTATTAAAAAATTGACCGAATAATTGGACCTCTCTAGTGGTTTGACCAAACCGAGCCTCATATGTATTGGGAAACCAGTCATCTATCTATCTATCCTCCAAGTGTCTAACACCCAATACATGTTGCATGGAACAAGTACCTCATCGAACATGGTATGCCACAAGCTTACCATGGATAGGAATGAGGAGAATCCTCCACACATCCTCGAGGGTAATGGTGGCCTCCCCTATAGGAAAATGGAAGGAGGAAGTCTCTAAATTCCACCATTCCAAGAGCATGGTCATCATACCAGTGTGGCAATGGATGGTAGATATGTAACAAATGTGATGTAGCCTGACCATATCTAGAAATTCTTGCTCCAAAACATCAAAGCTTAAAATTGGATCAAATAGATGTCGAGGTCATCTCTCCCTCGACTGCAATGGTTTAAGGACCATCGACAACCATACAACCCACAATTTTAAGGGTGCACTCTAGTAACACAAAATGAAATGAAAACAAGGAAGAAAAAGACTTAGGATTCCAAATAGACAAAAGCAAGAAAAACCATGAAAAAGTGAGGAAACTTTATCAAAATTGATGAAAAAAGTCAAAATGAGGGGCAATTACAAGAGTGAGAGAATCAAAAGAGAAAAGGTTTTGCAAAAGCACAAAAATAAATCAAGTATGCATAAAACACAAACAACAATCAAAAGCACAAAAACAATTCAAATGCTAAAATCAAAGGAAAAAATCTAGATCAAATGTGAAAAACTAAAGCAAGTGTGGAGAATTTTTACAAGTGCAATCTTTCTAAATTGACAAATGCACTAAAATTGATGCAAGTGTGCTAAAACTCTAAAAATATCACTTCTGACTAGTTTGACTTTATGTATGAATTTCAAGAACATAAAAAGATGAAAAATGACAAGCAAGAGGGTATATACCAAGGTACCAATGCTTGCAAGCCATCTAAACTCTTGAACTAGTTCAAAACAATGTAGGGCTCCCTGAATCCTTGATATGGCTCCTCAAGAATTGACAATATGAGAAATCTAAAGGATAGAATTTACTATAGGATCAAAGTGAAAATGAGGTAATTAGAATCCTAATTATTTATTTTAATCCTCCAAAACCCTAATTTATACTTAGGGAACCTTCCTACATTCAAAACAGGACTTCACAAGAACATTGGAACAAGAAATGAGGGACCCATAGATTTCATTTTTAATCCTCTCCATAACTAAACTGAAATAGAACAATGTCATGAGCCTAACCTCAAAATAATTTTTTTTTAGCAAACCTCTTGAGGGGGAAGCACAAAGTACAACCATTATTGCACTGACTGTCGGGGCATAGTCGGGCATTTTTTTTTTTCAAAATCTTGATCTTAACGTAGAATATTTGAAACAAAGCTTGCAACCCATATTTTGTATCAAAGAGGGGGAAAATATAGACATACAAAAATGACCTAACACCTATTACATACCCTAAATGCAATTTTCACATCATTGACATAATTATCATCAAAACATCATTGCATTTCACATCAATTGCATCCAAACCCTAACTTCCCCTATTAATTGAATAATACGATATTATTTAATTAATTCACTTTTTCATCAATTTTGACTAATTAAATAAATTCCATTTATTTAATAATGTCAGGAAAACCCTATTTTTGTTATTAATTGAATAATATGACATTATTTAATTAATTCACATTTTATCAGTTTCGACTAATTAAATAAATTACATTTATTTAATAAAGTCTTAATCCCCACTTTATTCTTCCTAATTAACTTTAAATAACACCAATTATTTAATTGCGTCACTAAATCATTGTATTCCCGTAAGTCAATTGAATTATTAAAAGATAATCATTTAATTAACTCACTTTCCCTCCAAATTTGAATAATTTTGAATAAACTATTCAAATTATCATAAAAAATCAAATCAAACTAATACAATTGTTTTTACAAAACTCAAAACTTGATTTGCACGTTCAACTCCGAAAAGGATTAATTCATTAAATTAATTAATTAAATTATCCTCATCAACTTTGAGCAAATTTATCTCAACATGATTTCCTCACCAACTTTCTTCAATCTCACAAATCACACTACTCAATCCCATTGAAGGCTCAAATTGATTTCTTGAATTTCATGAATTGCTCCACCTATTTCATCAATTTCACAAATTTCTCAACAACATTTCTTCAATCACACTGATCATGTAATCTATGTTTCACAAATTATTCATGTTTAAATCCTGTCAACATTTTTTGACCATCAATCAAGATATTCTACTATGCAATCCTAATTGTCCATTTCAAATCAAAATTTATATATACAAAACCTCTTTCCTCACAAAAAGGATAAAAAAATTAACTCATTTTCACAATGAAGTACTACCAATATTCCTAATCACCATTGATAGAGCTTCAACATATCTTCGACCAACCAACACATGCAATGCATCAATGCTTCTTGCATGCAACAATGGAGGCTTCGTAGAGATATGAACAAACCCAACATCATGCACTCCATTATGGTAACCTTCAATTTTATTTGAATTTCATTGAGATAATTGTAGGATTTGAATTGTGTTTTCAATAGCTTAGAAATTCATTTCACAAGTGAAGAAATAGATCTAGATTTACCGTTTTTAATTTAGATTAGCTTCTATTTCAATTGCATTTCTCTTGCATAGACTCTATGATTTTCCCCCTTACACAATAATATATTATTGATAATAAATACTAAGAAATATTAATATAATATATATTATATTTAATATAAATATTTAATGTTATATTAAATATAAATATAGTATTCAATATATATTTAATAATATAAGATATTGTATTCCCTCTTTCTCTCTTTCTCTCCACCTACCCCTCCCTTTCTCCCTAACTCTCTATATACCTATCCCTCCTAACTTATGTCTCTCTATCTCCCTCCTACCCTCTTTTCTCCCTCTCTCGTTCCCCCTACCCTACTAATCCCTATCTCCCTCCCACCTTACCAATCCCTATCTCCCTTCTTCCCTCTATCCCTCCCTCCACCTACCCCTCCTCTCCCTAACTCTCTCTATACCCACTCTACTACCCTACCTCTCTCCACCTACCCCTCTCTTCCTTCATAACTCTATCTATACATATCCCTCATATCCTACCTCTCTCTATCACCCTCCTTCCCTCCCTTTTGTTCCTCCCTCTCACCCTGCCACCCTACAAATCCCTATCTCCCTCCTTCTCACTCCCACCCTCCCACATTACTAATTACTATCTCCCTACCTACCTCTCCCTCCCTCCCACCTTACCAATCCATATATCCGTGCTTCCCTCTTTCTCTCCCTCACTATAGTCTTTCCACTCTACCACTCCCCATCTCCCTCCTTCCCTCTTTCTCTCCCTCCACCTACCCCTCCCTCTCTCCTACACACCCTACCAATCCCTATCTCCATCACTCTATTCCTCCAACCCTAAAATTCCCTATCTCCCTCCTTCCCTCTTTCTCTCCCTTTTCCTATCCCTCCTCTCTCTCCCTCCCTCCCACCTTACCAATCCATATATGCCTCCTTCCCTCCTTCTCTCCCTCCCTCTATCTCTCCCACTATACCACTCCCCATCTCTCACTATAAATATCTCTCCTACCCTACTACTCTTGACCTACCCCTCCCATCCTCCCTGACTCCCTCTATACCTATCCATCCTTCCCTACCTCTCTCCACCTACTACTCGCTCTCACCCTATCTCTATCTATACATATATCTCCTACCCTACCACTCCTTCCTTCCCTCTTTTTGTCTCTCGCTCTCTCCTTCCCACCCTACCACTCTCTATATCCTTCCCATCCTACCACTCTCTATCCCCTTTCCTTTCATAGCATTTACCTTCCCACCTTGATGTGTTCATATACATGGTTTTGCCCCATGATGCACAAAAAAAAAAAACCTCTTTCCATATTTGCAATACTTTCCATTGATACTTTTTGGAAAAATGAATTTGACACTGGAACACACAAACAATGTTGAGTTGACCCAAACCAAGGGAGGTTGGTTTGAAGGGATTTGGTATTCACCTATAGGTCAAGAAAAATAATTCCTACATACCACGAGTTCTCGGAATGACTTCATCAAAGTTTGATAATTTTTGGTTTTTATGGCTCTTAAGAGACTACCTCAAAAGGAACACCCTAGAATAATTAGGTGACTTGGGAAATGAAAAGAGACCTTCCCTAGTATTTACTTTCCTACCTCAATGTATCCACATTGCTCATTTTTCAAAATTACTAAATTTTTTATAATTTTTGTATTTTCCAATATTCATGGTTAATTTTAACCATTATTTAGTTAATATTAGATTCACGTTTATGTTTCTTAATAATTCTTAACAAATGTAGTTTATTTTGGTGGACAGCACTATTGCATCTAGATGTGATTCAAAACTTAAGTTATAACATTTTTCTTCAACATTTAGGACACATTCAATGTTATTCATAAGGAGGTATCTTATTCATATACTATAATCTATTAATTTATATTTTGCATTTGATTTTAAAGAATGGCCAATTGACTTTGTTCTTCACATTGTTTATAATCTATACTTTCTAATATTTATATGTATACATTGCTCAACACAAGCTTTGAATAGGATGTGAGGTTCAATGGTAATGTATCCAACATTGGAGTTCATGTTGCTTTCATTATTCACTATTTCTATTTTTTAACAGTTTTGTAATATTCCAATGAAGGTGTTTGTGAGAATAGCATTGATTTGAGATTGTGTTGCAGAGCGTGGATATCAAGGGAAAATATTATTTATGAATCTACGATAGCTTGATAGCAATATGTATTGATGTATTTGTAAATGAGTACATCGATAAAATTATATGGAATTATTATTTGTATTGATGATTATGATGGTTAAAAAATGATAAAAGTTGTATTTGTACATGAGGGCATCAAAAATATGATATATAGGCATTATTGGTTACATTGATGGTAAAATATATTTTGTGTTATGCTGATTATGAATGGTGATGTGTATGTTAAAAAATATCACATGTATGTGTAATCACCATATCTGTGTGTTGAACTATGAAATTAATGATGATTATGATGAAAATATGCATAGACTAACAAATAGTATGCATATACGCCTACTTATGTATGTTCATGAATGTCACATATTTTCACATCAAACTCACTCACACATTCCTTCATTGGTTCATTTTGGCACCTACTTAATACTCATGACATGGTAAAGATTTTGGACTTGTCTTTTAGATTTCAACTCTCTCATTAGTCCTTAGGATAACAACAATCTTTTACTCCTTTTCATGATCTTTTAACTTCTTTTTCATATATTTTACTTTAAGCTTTGGAGAAACTGCTCCCTCATCAAACCTTAGGACAACAACATCCATTTCTTGGATATATTTTTCAATGTCTTGAATAATTTTATGTAGCATTGTAACAAAATTTTAATCAACTTTGGCATTTTCTTTTTTATTACTAAATGTAGATGTTTCTTTTAACAAGTTCCTTGAGTATAGTGGAGGAACTAGTAGTTTTCCTTCTATTCTAGTTCATGAGGTTCCTACATAACTAGTAGTTTTCACAAAATCCATAACCATAATCATAGGGATTATATTTTTGGTTTCTTTGTTGAAGGTTTAGATTGATTGGATAAGGGGACCATGTACATTCTCCTTTTGGATTCATTTTTATAATTCCTCATAATTTCCAAGCTATTTAAATAATATTGGGATAGCTACTTAGCTATAATATCCCCTTGTATCCTTCCAAGCCTTAAATTGAACTTATTTCTTACTATCAAAGCTCCTAGAATCATTGGTCTCATATTTCTAGGCCTATTTTTAATGAATTTTGACTTCCCATAGTTTTATAAATATCTTTCGTATTATCTTATTTTGAAACAAGCTTTCTTCTTACTTTGTTTCATTACTTAACTTGTTTCTCACTTTATTTAACAACTCAATTTTTTTTAAGAACTTATCTTGTAATTTATCTCATTGATTCCATCAACTCATAACATAGTTTATACAACACATAGCTTGCATACTAGGAATATTATAGCTTTCATAGTTTTATAAATTGTTTCCTTGCAAACTCTATTTTTCACTTTTCTATTTGTGAAGATTTTTTTCTTGTCTTATTAAAAGAATGGAAATTAGTGAACTTGTATTAGTGAAAGCTTTAAAAGGAATGTAACTTAGAAAATATTTTTATTCCTAGTTTCATTCATCTTATCAAGAGAAAATAAAAGAATATTACATTCTTGTACACAATTTATTTTCATAGTTTAAATTTTCTTTTCATAATTGGTACCATAATTTTTGGCATCAAAATAATTAAAAAATACAAAAATAATAAAAGATCTCAAATCTATCAAAACATAAAATAATCTTACTATGCATCCCTTGCACTTTGATATGCCTTGGGTATAGACCAAAGAAAATCCATGATTTGTTAGAAGAGGGCATTATCATTCCTACTAATCCCATCATCTATTTTGAAAAACTTGGTGTGCTTAGAGAATATTTGTTCCCTTGTCAAATTTAAGAGTTTGTTCCCAACCTAGGAAAAGGTATAGGAACCCCAACATATGTCATTTTTTTTATGCACTAATTTCAAAAAGAAATTTTAAATTAAAAAATATCCATCATTGCTAAAGGAGAAATCTAACTTTATTGAAAGGATAGATACCAAAATGAATTTATATAGACTAAGGATGTCAATGGATCAAGGAATCAAAGGGTAAATGGTGTTGCAACTATAGAGACTAATGATAAAGGGATCAAATTTGGTGAAGTTTCACAAGGCAACCAAATTTAATAGTACTATAACATGAGTGAAAATGATATGTAATTCATAAACTATCAAAGTGTAATATTTCAAGAAATCAATAGATATAACATGTTATCCATCGTAGCTCAACCATTATAAAGTGATTATACATTTAAATTTTAAGTTTCAAAATAGGAAACCATGCAAAAACAAACAAAATATGTTGAATATCAGTTTTTAAATATATATAATTGTAAAGTAATTGTGTGTGTAAATATAAAAATTTGGATTATATGCCAAATTAAAAAAATATTTACAAATTGTGGCATATATCATCTCATGGTCTATATATACAATGTATATGTCAAATGGATATGCCATATCAACAAAAACCTTATCTTGTGACAGATCACCAAAACATAGCCTCTTCACACCACCTAATGGATGAGAAGATACTTGCACAAAAAAAATTTGAACCATAAGTTAGATTAATTAGCCCTCAAAGGTAAATAATGTAGACTACTAAATAGAAACTTGTCTACTATTTTTAATAACTTTCAAAGTAACATCTAATCACTATACTAAACTATAAATTAAAGTCAAATTCAATTCTTTATTTCCTCAAGGATTTTCTATTTGGCTGACATACGTTCAAGAAAAGATAATAGGAATCCTACCATATTGTATTTGTTCTAGATCCGTAGATGTGGATGAATGATCCCAAAATACTATGTCTCACTTTTTTCCCAAGATGGTAATTTACATCAAAAAATTTAATTGAATCTTCATCTATAGTAGCTAAACTGTTAAGAGTGTGAAGATGATGCGAACTAGTGATTTGTGGCAATTTTTGTGCAAATTATAAATATATATATTTTTATTCTTTTCTAAAATAAATCATGAATCTTTCAACATCTCCTTTAATAACTAGTTTTAAACAAAAAAAACAACATTTTCAAAAAGTAACATTTATGTTGTCCAACATAAGTTTTTTTCTATAAAGGATAAAAATTTATTTTTTGAAATATAGATTCTCAACATCAATATGGAGGGAAAGGATATTTTTTCATAATTTTTTGTTACATATTTTTTAGTTAATTTCTAAAGTCACTGTAACTATAATTTGGACATACATGTGTGTTGTTCAACATAACTTTTGTATATGTCAAAATCCAAATTTTTTTGGTGAAACTGTAGACATATCAAATTGACATTATGCATCACATTCGCTCATCAAATAAATAAATCAAGTTCATTTGTTCAATCTCCTAAAGTTATAAATTTAAATTAAATAAATCAACTTGATCCTAACATCACCATCTTTTTAATTAAATAAATCAAGCCTTTTATTTAATTAAATCTAAAGTCATATTTCTCCCCTTCAGATTTAAATAAATCCAAATATTCAAGTCAAAGAGGCCAAACATCCTAATCATCATTAAGCTAACCTAATCCTAATTAGCCTAACCTAACCACCCATCACATCCTCTAGATAATCCCACTTGCACAAATAAATCAATTTATTGATTTATTAAATCCAGAATTTTCCATCAACATGGCATTTATGGGGAATATTCCATCAAGTTTGAATTCAAAAGAAAGTTGAAATGTACATCCAATAGGGCATTTAATAATTCTTGCATGTCTCTTACATGTCCCTTGCAAAAGTCAAACTAAGCATTTGCCCTCAATTTCAAATTTGAAATTTCCCCCTCTTGGGCACATTTCCCAAATCTTGCACACTCCTCAACCACTCACAAGATCACAAGTGGCCTCTTTTCATTGGCCTGTTTTTAGTCCCACATTGGTCCCGTTTCAACACTCTTAGCATTTGAAAATATATAAAATAAAGGCTTCATCTTTTATCAAATCCTCCACAAATCTCCACAATCTCACACAAGGTTACTCTCTTCAATTGAGAGCTAATCTTCCCCATCTTATCATCATCTTCATAGTATCTTCATATCAATTTCATCATTGAGCTTAGCAAAGGATTGGGAAAGGGCTATTTTCTACAATAGAACCAATCCACTATGAGATAAGCATACTCCATGATTTTCATATGTTTATTTAGCTTGCTCTTGTCATGTGTTTGCATTTGGAAAACATTGATGTATTATTTCATAGAGATGATGTTATTTTCTTTGTTTTAAACTAACCATGCTGTGTGTTAGAGGTTTTAACAAATTGCAGATTTCACCGTCATAGAAATGGCGCTAGAAGGAGGGTTGTAGCTTGTTTTGCAGAATTGTATCTCTTTATTTACACTTTGCTTTGTTTGCATATAGGTAAAAAATAAAAAATAAAAAATTATGTCAAAAAAAAAATTTCATCTTATTTGTGACTATTATTTGTTTCTAAGTCATATGGCATCCAGTATTTTGGCAAGTTGTTAGTTTGGTTTACCTCTAATCTTGATCAGACATTTCAATGCACTCTAACTCTTTTACTTTCTTCTTATGGAAGTTTTCAAATTTATTTGCAACTAATGGTTTTGTTGTTAATAGTAACACCAATATTTGTGTTCTAAAATCTAATATCGGCTCTTTCATCTAGCCTAACCCATCAAATTTGTGGCCTCTGCACATTATCTTTCACCCGCATCCCTCTTCGTTGTTTTCTACACAACTTACCTTTCCATTCCCTCATTTTTGTTATGTAGCCATCCCACATTCTTATTCCTATTAGCATACAAGGTTCCTAAAATGTTGTGTGCTCTCAAAATATATTCTTGTTGCTTGAACTTTCATTTTTTTACCAGACTATCCATTTACACATCTATTTTGTTAAATGCTTTCCTTCAAGATTTTATGGGATGGTGATTGTAGATTGTACATAGTAGTGATAGACCATCGAGGCATAGTTTCCACATTGGCCAAGCACACTTCCAAGTCTTGGAATGGGTGCAATGTTTTACAGCTCACACCCACATAAACTTTCACGTCAATGCCATAATCATTTTGATTGTATCTTTTAACCTATCTATGCACTGTGCAGATAATGCAAGATCCAAAAAATATTTCTCATCACAACAACAATAAACATGACTGTAAAGCGGCACCTAAGGTGGAAGTCTAAACACTATAACAATTGTGGAGTTTCAGAAGCTCAGCTTTCAACGACGTTGGCTAAAAACTGAGGCTATCTCATGAAAACTCGCACCATTTGACATATATTCAATCTAGGAGTAAACAGTTCTAGGTGGGAGAACAAACATATTAGGTGAGATTGATATTTTATATATTTAATGTGCTTCTTCTCAACCATCGAATTGGTAACCAATCTATTTCCACTATTGTACTGACCTGTCTGTCTTACATTGGTTTGAGCATTTGATCTAATAGGTACAAGGGCCAATCTATTGAAACCTTGTGCTTTTGTGTGCTTGAGGAAGAAAAAGCAATCTCATACAATAGTCAATAGAATCTATGATAGCTACGTTAGCTTATAGGAGAAAATAACCAGCAATCATCCTTGCTGTGTAGAAAGTACACCAGGCAATGTGCAAGGTTCTAGCATCCATTCTCCCTGTCAATCACTTCTTTCTCTCTTTTTTCATTTATGGCATAGACAACCCACTCCTTTGTTTTGCCCACTCATATGTTCTTTCTAATTAATGCTGGAAATTGAATAAATAGCAGATTGCATGTGCAAAGAAGCACGCTGGTAGTTGGCTATGCAAATCAATTATTAAACTGCTTTTGTGAGAAAACTCCAAAGGAAATAGGGATGTTAAAATTCATATCTAACATCTTGTTATAAATATAGGTGTTGTCTTTGTTCGCTATGGCTGTTTGATATAAAAATATTGCTTCTAAGACAAGTTGTTACCAATACTGTGTTGGCACCCAAACAAAAGGATAGGACTGTAACTCATCTAGACAATCTCTTCACATCTGCTAGTTTTGTTGGTTGATGGTTTAAAGCCCACACCACTGGGTATGATTGACATCAACTTCACACTAGCTGACCCTCGAATCCAGTCTTCTTGGCCCATCTCCATCGACATTGGCTCATTGTAATCAAATTATGTTTCTGTCAGTATAGGACTCATTCATCGGTTAGTCGTATCCCTACATGGGCCGGTATAAATGAATTTCCATCTACAGGAATCACGCTCTCAATTGTGATCTGCACTAACACTGTTATAGTGGATAACACTAGACATTTCCATTCATACACAGTATTTTCTGAACAGCTTGCCATGTGCAGCCATCATTGTGAAAAAAATTGAAGGGCGTAGGTGATGTAAACTCGATACCAACTTCAGTTTAGACTACTGGATAAAATGCTCTTCCTTTCCATATGAACACAGAATTGCACTCTGCAGATTGAAGATAGTTTTAGGCACACTTTTTGAGGGGGAACAAAATTTAAATTTGACATCATATTGTGTTAATGTGATGGTATTAATGTCTCATCTAAAGTCTTTCATTTCATAGAACTCTAAGTAAATGTACACTGTCTCATACATAATTTCTGACAAGATTTCTTTCGGGTCTATTATGATGCTCTAACAAATGATGGAAAATGTTGCAGAACAAATTAGCGTGGTATCCTCATAGAAGATGCACAAAGAAAGTCAAAACAAGTAAAAAAAGAACATCATTTTGAATTGGCAGCCGTACAGTGGATTGAATCACTCTTTGTTTGGAGAAGGCAATTTTTTTATGATTAACATTATCCTCCAAATTGTGAATTGATTAAATCAATCTTGTTGTGGTCGCTTACAAATGTTGAATGTTTACTTTTTGGTTTTTACATATACACATATTTGTCATGTTTTTATTTTTGCATTGAAACTAATGGATTTGCATGTAACTAATGCACTTATTGTATGATCATTTTTTTCTTCATACGTGTGGCATTCGAAGGGTTTACATAAATCATGGGTTGGAAATTGAAATCAAGCATTGGAATCAAGTGAAGTCAAGCAGATTGAAGTTGAAGAGAATTAAGCATGAAAATTTGAAATTGACAAAAGCATTAGTTAATGCTTGTTGCGATAATCTAGAGCTTCCATTTAACACTTTAGTTATCTATTTCGAATCAACTCACACCTCTCTTTTGGCTCTTAAAAGGAACATTTTTATTTTCATGACGAAGGAGATTAGAAAGAACTTAGTCAAACTCACTGGTTTTACGATTTCGGATTAACAAATTGAACAACAAATCTTCATCTTTCCTTTGGTGCATAAATTGAATCGAATCATTGCTTTGAGGGATAAAATGAATGTGTTTCTTTATTGTTTTGTAATTATTTACACAAAGTAATATCATCAAAAGACGTATACACTTCTCTCGTGCCTCACGGTGATCTTGAGAATCAAAAGGCTTTTGGTGACATTAAGTTGCATAAATAATTTCTCATTTACACTTTGATTTGGGTTTAAAATTGAACAAAACACTTTGCGAGTGTGAGTGGGGTAATTTTCGTATATATTCTCTCTCTTTGTTTCCATCAAAGATTGATCAAGTTATGAATCTTGTCTTTACTCACTTTCTGTTTATCCTAGAGGGCCTGCCTTGGGGAAAAAGTACTCACCCAAGGGAACAACTCAACCGGTAACACTCTAAAGCCAAGAGTATTTCCAGCCAGGATATAAATGTGGATATTGGAATAAATGCCAATATCACGTGGTTGATTCTGACAAGATGGATCTGAAAGGGGACTCTTGCCCTATGGGTCAATCTCCATGAATGGAAAGTCCTTACAAAAACCCATGTGCTAGAATTTGCCAAAATCCTTTAATCTATTTGTTGGTGCAAGAATGGTCATTCTTAAGCCGCCCCACACTTTTATGGTCTTCTAGTAGAAATGGAAAGCATGCCATGGGAGTTTCATGGGTGTTGATGCTTGGCTGCCCCAATTGACTTTAATGAGTCATGGAGTGGAGCCAGCGGGGTCAAGCATCTAACCATTCGCTAGAGATAAGCGTAGCTAGACTTGTCCAAGTGGGGACTCAACAAATACTGTCTTTCACATCCATAGGGTTGTACTTGTTCTTGGTTTGAAAACATAGTGCTTTAATTGAAAACATTTGAAAACCAACATTCAACGAGTCATCAAAATTAGAAACCCTTTACCAGAGGCAAATATCCTTAAACAAATTCACATGTTATTGCTTTCCCTTGGGATTCATATCCTTAGAGGCTTCTAAAAATTTGGATTTCATCTCAATTTTCTTCTACTAAAGTCAACTTTAGGCAATCTTTGCCTTGATTTCCTTGATTTCTGCATAATGCACTTTGTGGGATGAAAGGGAATCAGGACATTGGAAATTTAGTTGAAAACCTAATCAAGAGTGTGTTTGTGGTAAAAATAATCCATTAAGCAAATATTGAATCAATTGGACCCCACATATGTGCTTGGCATCTTTTGGTCATATGGTTTTCATGCAAACATTGGTCCTTTGATTTTGAATTACTCTTAGAGAAAGGCATGTTCTTCACTATCTTGGCCTAGTAAACAAGTCCTTCCTAGGTTCATTTAGGATCAAGTCAAACACTTCATCCATCCCAAACATTTATCATCCCCATCCCATCAAACAACTTTAGAGCTTTGAAAACATCATTCTAGACTTGGGAAAATCATCAAAATCAAAATCACCTTGTTTAGTTAGGTGTAGGGGAATGCATCCTTTCTCATACGTCTAATTAAATCAACAATCCTTTTAACAAGTTCATCCTAAGATAACATCTTACATCTTAGGCTTTACAAGTTCATTATACAATCAACCAATCAAAATCAAACCCTAAGTCTAGCATTGATCCAAAGTTCCTAAACATTCAACACTCATATCATTTACACCTTTCATCTCGTCATTAGTCCTAAGAACCTTAGAGGTCACTTTTGCAACAAGGTCAAAACACAAGGAGAACATGGAATACAAACTTGATCCATACATCATGAGTAATCCAAGTCAACTAAGCTATCTAAGCCTTACAATGTTGATTGATTATCAACACTCACATCTATACAAACCGTACATGGGATCATTACCTTCTACAAATGGAAATGGCACAACAAGTGTGAGTATGCCCAAATCAAATATTGGAACACATTTCCCGATGGTAGATCAAAATTCAAACCTACAAGTATGTCAACCGAACAATCAATGAATGCGCCTTCAAATGAACAGCATCATCCCACCAAATCCCTACATGCCAAATGAGAACGTACCAAGTAGAAGTTTTCCAAACATGAATCTAGAAAACTTTGGGATGGATACATTTGAAAATCATATGAATATTCCAAACGTGAACAATGGTCAATTTCAACCTATCATGCCAAACCTGAGTGTCATCCCAAATCAGAACATTGTCCAAAATCAAATACAAGTACACACTCCAAATCTGCTTAAACAAAAGCCAAATCAACTATATCAAGGGAGTCAAGATCAAAATCAAGAACAAATTTGGCAAGATCAAATTGCTACACTTATCAAAATAGTTGAGTCATTGCGCCAAGAGACATCTCGACCACCATTACCCATATCAACATCATTCCTTGGTTTAGGGCTTCCCCCTTTACCTAGAACCAATCACTCCATCCAAATCAATCCACCTGACACCAATCAAGCCATCATATCAAATTCTTTGAATATACCATCGACATCACACCAACAAATGGTATTTAATCAAATGACAACATCAATCTTGACAAATCAAAATATGGTCTCCTAAGGACCTATCACCTTGGTCATTCCAACCATTCCTATCACCTCGATTACTCCAACCACCCTTATCACACCCATCATATCTCACACCCTCACTACCATGATCGCTCTGAGCATATCTCAACCACTTGTCACTACATCCAACATAATTCTGAATCCACCACCACTAGCACCAAAACCAAATGCAGCAAGACAATATGACATTGTGCTAAAAGCTCAGCAAACCTACCAAAAGGCCATCCAACAATATCTAGCCATGCAGCAAGCAACATGAGATGAAAAAGTGCAACAAGCCTCTCAAGCTACCCAACAAACCAAGCACAAACACAAAAAATGATAACTATTGGGGACAATAATGAAGATCTATCCATCAATGAACACCTTCAAGATGTTTTCACCTCATTCAATGATCAAATTGGCATACATCAAGAGTCACTTTTCAATCATGATCCAAATACACCAACAATACCCAACAATGATCCTATTCAAGAAATATCAACACCACTTGACTCTATGGTTGACGACATTGGAAATCCCTCCACCACAATCATTGAAAACAATGATCAAAATTTCTCCATCGATGAGCACCTTGAAGATGTTTCTACACCATCTGATGATCAACTCACCATACATCAAGAGCCACCTTTTAGTGATCTATTTGAAGGAGTGTTAGGATTGTTTGATCCTATCGACATAATACACGATCCATTGACCTATGATCATGTTGAAGATGTCTCTACATAACCTTATGAGTTAGAGGACATATCTCAAGAATTTATTCCAAAGCATGATAAAAATCTTTCACCAAGGTCTAGCAATGATCCTTTCCAAGACATATTAATACCCTTTGACCTCACGGTTACAGATACTGAAGGAATCCTCAACTTGAAACTTGATCCAAGTCCACTCAAAAATCAAGAGGATATTGAGCCATTCCCCATGCCTAATGATGAAACCCAAGAACCCTTTGTGAGCAATCCATCCTTTGAAACTGATCCATGTCAAGAAATTGATCCAAAGCATGTCAAAAGAAACTCCAAAATCATTCAAGATCAAGAATTTGTATCTTCAAGATACTACAATAATCTAATGGACACTCTCTTATCTATGCAAGATGATTATATCCATGTAGCACATACTCCTACATATACCCATGAGATGCTTTATGCGGATGGACACGTAGATGATCTTCATCTAGAACAAGATTTTGTTGCACAAAAAGAACATGATTCTTTTACTCTTGGTATCATTACACAAAAAGAGCAAGTTATTGAGTTTCTGAAATCAAGATTAGATATATCCCAAATTCAGACTGGGGACAATAGGTATGCAGATTTCCAAAATTATCCACTCAAGGAAATAGGACAGATAGAATAGGATATTTTGAAGTCAGTAGAGCAAAAATTTCCAATAACATCATCTACAATGGTCATTTTTCATAGCATGTTTACTAAACAAGAGCTCTTAGAACAGGAAGAATTAAAGCATGAAGGTACTACTACCACCATACTGGGGGCAACTATGTCTCAAGAAAAATTCAACATAGGAAGCACAAAGAATCCTTATGATGAAACCGATGTCAATACTACAACCAGTCACATCATGAATCTTCATCCACCCATCACCCCATCCAAGAATTGGGACCAACATCAAAAGAAATATTTGAATCAAAGCACGAAGAACGTTATCAAAGAAAAAGAAGTTGAGAAGCATAATGGACAAATCAAATACATATGGATACAAAAGACTACAAAGAAAGATTATCCCTATCAAACTCCATCATTCAAAGAAACTATGAGGAAAAATAAAAAAGGGAAAGGTATCCATCAAAGATGTCTACAAAAGAAAAAACAAGCTTTTCAAGCGATGTATAAAGTATATCAAGCAATTGGTCCTAATTCAATGCACACTTTCGTATCCACCCATCATTGCTCATCTTCCCAAGTTTGGAGAGTCAAAGGTTCCAAACTGTCAACCAATCCATCTCTTATCCCTAAACACACTCCATCTGCGCCTCCATGCATGATATCCAATTCTTACATTGACCATGTATTGGCAACAACCCTTCACCATAAGGATTCAGAAGGAACTCTATCACGATGTGTGTACCAAGAAAAAGTTAACTTCAATATCGACGAAGTAGATCAAGAATCCAAAAAGTTGCATTCAAGTGCATGTATCTTAGCAAAGCAACTTTTTCAAGTACGATATCGATGGCACATTATGATAGGGGAATCTACATCAACAACACCTTGTGATTCAGTATGAGCTTAAAATATTTCAAAAAAACCAAAAAAAATCAAAAAGTATGAAAATACAAAAAATAAGAAAAAGGATTGAAAACAGTAAAGATAAAAAAATTGTCCTCTAGTGAAAACTGCATGGGCAGCGCTTTGGGCAAGACCATGACGAAAACCTAGCAAATAGGCATCATGTGTAGAATTGAGCATCTATGTGCGCTACTTCAGATGAAAGCATCTCATCCCATCTATGATAAATCCAACATTCCATGCATAATAAATCCATTCATCCATAAACCATTTATCCAATCCATTTTCATCCATCTGCATCCATCATCCAAGTTATCTTGATCTTGATGAATGTTTGAGGCACACTTTTTACTTGCTTCTAGAAAACATCTTGACATGAGTCATTTTCATTGATCCTACCCTACCCAGCATTATCTGAGCCATAAAGCATTATCCAAATGAGCATTCATTATCCGAACACCTTATCTTATAACAAGATAATCTTTGGCATCCCTTGCATGCTTATCCATATCCATCCATCCATACATTGCTAGACACTGGGGGTAGATATTTACATCTTGCTTTGAGAATAAATCTTGATCTATATCCTCTAACTTATCTAGTGATCTAAACATTGGAAAATGTGAAACCAAATTGGTCAAAACACTTGTGAGCAAAATCCAAATCACTAGCCCATGGCATATTTTGACGAGAACATGTTCCTTATCAATCGTCATCTTTCATCAAACATCAATCCAAACAATCACTATTAGTCGCATCTAATTCATACATCAAACGTCACATCAAATCATTCAAATAGATTTTGTTCCAAATCAAGCTTCATCAATCATGATAAATCAAATCCAATCAATCCATCATCTTGGAATATCCATCCTAATCCTTGTGTTGCTTAACACTATCCTTGCATTGTTGTACATCCTCAACAATGTTATCGTCATCAATCCTAATCAATCAAATCCTTGCATTGTTGTGTATCCTCAACAATGTTATCATCATAATCAATCCATTGATTCGATTAGTCAACCTTAGCTTGATCTTCAACAAAATCCCAAAAACAAAGCACTAATATCATCACACATATCCATATCTAAATCGTCAAAATTGTGTGAAAAATCCAAAAAAATTCAAAACATCAGAAAATCCAAAAACATCCAAATCATATCAAAATCCAAAAACACTCAAAAATTTAGAAAAATATCAAAAACATTGATATCTGAACTACATCGTCTCTGAGCTTAAACGTAGGCAAGGCTAATCTCGGATCAGCCCCCGAGACATCAAAATCCAAAAAAAATAAAAAAACACCAAAATCCAAAAACATTCATAAAATATCAGAAAACCCCAAAACATTTGAAAAATAAAAAATCAAAACATTTGTAAAATCTTGAAAATACCAAAAAAAATAGCCTCAAAACAATGCAAAACGTCAAAAACATCCAAATATTTGAAAAAAAAAATCCATCCGTCCCATTTCACTTTCACCTACAATAATCAATCATCCATAATAAACAAATTGTCACCTTCATCCTTTGACAATGAAAACAGAAACAATCACAACAATTAGCAAAATCAAGCTTCAATCATAAAATCAAAATCAAAACAACAAACCTTTAAAACAAAATCAAACTCTTGATCATTTTTAGACATGTCAATCAACTTTATATCAATAGCCTATCAATCAACTTATCAAACCATCATCATCCTATATAATGGATGTCCTAGGATATATCATTCTGACAATGGGAATCATTTTGGATATCACCTTGGATTCTTATCCTATCAAAACACATCCCTCTGGATGAAGGTATGAAGAACATTGGCTTGTTTGCATAATTGATATTTTCTTTTGATTTATCTAATTGCGCTCATTCCAAGGACCTCTCAATGATATCTGAATGAAGGATTTAGAGAGATAGGAAAGGGGCAACGATCATTATCTTTTGTCTGTTGTACTTGTTGGACGTTATTGTAAAATAACTTGGTGAATACTCTCTTTCTCAGGTACATCCTAGCAAGGTTTCTATATGTCAAGTGTGAACAAGAATACTCATATTTGTTTGTTGAGTCAAATTCCATCGCACTAGTTACAACGCCATCCTGGTTCTTTATACCTTGATGCATCGTATATACATGTGTAATCAAACATAAGGTAAGTATCCATTTTAAAGTCACAATCCTTGATAAGCGAATCATCATCATCATCTCCAATAAAGTCTCGCCAGATCATGTAATTGTTAGATCCTCTTGTCATCATCTCATTTCCACACTAACATCATCATCACCAATGCATCCATCATGCATCCATCCTACATCCAGAAAACTATCAACATACCACACATCATTCATCATCACCAATGCATCCATCATGCATCCATCCTACATCCAGAAAACTATCAACATACCACACATCATTCATATCATACATAATAGGAAACATCAATCATTTCACATGCATTTCATTTGCATCATCATCATAATATAGATCTTTTAGTCTAAGCATCTGCATAAATCATCCATTGCATAATCATAGAATATCACATCATCCATCTCACCCATCATCACATCATATCATCATTTCAATTGTTTAGGATAATATAGATTTGTTATTCTAAGCATCTTAAAATCACCTCATTTGCATCATCATCCATAACCATCCATTTTGAACCTCTTATCGGGAGATCGACCCTCAAATTGAATTTTTTTTGCTCAATCTCTCGAGAGGGCAATGTACTAGTGTACTTTTTTCCACTGGGGCATCTGAAAAATTAGGAATTTTTTAATTTTGATCGCGGCCGGTTATTCTTTGAACCAATGCAACAAGTACATTGCTTCAAAGAGGGGCAAAATGTAGACACGTCAAATTGACATTATGCATCACATTCGCTCATCAAATAAATAAATCAAGTTTATTTGTTCAATCTCCTAAAGTTATCAATTTAAATTAAATAAATCAACTTGATCACCATCCTTTTAATTAAATAAATCAACCCTTTTATTTAATTAAATCTAAAGTCATATTTCTCCCTTTCTAATTTAAATAAATCCAAATATTCAAGTCAAAGAGTTCAAACATCCTAATCATCATTAAGCTAACCAAATCCTAATTATCCTAACCTAGCCACCCATCACATCCTCTAGATAATCCCACTTGCACAAATAAATCAATTTATTGATTTATTAAATCCAGTATTTTCCATCAACATGGCATTTATGGGGAATATTCCATCAAGTTTGAATTCAAAAGAAAGTTGAAATGTACATCCAACAAGGCATTTAATAAGTCTTACATGTCTCTTACATGTCCCTTGCCAAAGTCAAACTAAGCATTTACCCTCAATTTCAAATTTGAAATTTCCCCCTCTTGGGCACATTTCCCAAATCTTGCACACTCCTCAACCACTCACAAGATGACAAGTGGCCTCTTTTCACTGGCCTATTTTTAGTCCCCAATTGGTCCCTTTTCAACACTCTTAGCATTTGAAAATCTATAAAATAAAGGCTTCATCTTTTATCAAATCCTCCACAAATCTCCACAATCTTACACAAGGTTACTCTCTTCAATTGAGAGCTAATCTTTCCCATATTATCATCATCTTCATAGTATCTTCATATCAATTTCATCATTGAGCTTAGCAAAGGATTGGGAAAGGCTATTTTCTACAATAGAACCAATCCACTATGAGATAAGCATACTTCATTATTTTCATATGTTTATTTAGCTTGCTCTTGTCATTTGTTTGCATTTGGAAAACATTGATGTATTATTTCATAGAGATGATGTTATTTGCTTTGTTTTAAACTAACCATGCTATGTGTTGGAGGTTTTAACAAATTGCAGATTTCAGCATCATACAGAAACAATAACAAAAATATGAAGGGAATTGACATTTTTTAATTTTTTTTACACTGTCTTACTATTTTTCAACCTTTGCAGAATGAAGAGCTTGATGCTCGTAAAAAACCTATGTTCAGTAAAAATTAGAAATTAAATACATGATAAAATAAAAACATATCAAAACTATACTTGTTGGAAAGCTCATTTCGAGGGCTACAACCTTTAAAAATATCTTGTCAAGTTAAGCTCATTTGAATGTCCAACCCATGGTTTCAAACTCAATTTTTAGTGAAATTCTGATGCAGATGCCAAACTTTCCTAGCTAAGGACCTTTGGTCAAAGTTTCCTTCAATCAAAGATTTTAGCTTCATTCGAAGGTACCTTTGACATAAGGATATTATGACAAACAAAAATTATTATTTAATTGACTTCACTTGAAGGTACCATAATAAAAAATATATTTATTTTAGTTAAAAAAATGACCTTTGACTGAAGGCTAAATTAGCTAATGTCTCAAAATAATATGTCTATTTGAATTATATATTTATATATACAAGGTCAATTTTTAGGATTTTAATATAAAAAAATAAAGGAAAATTCACAAGGTGTCTTCAAAAGGTCATTTAAATTTGTAAGTGTTTTCCAAATTTGGAACGTGGAATTGGAAAAATAATTATCAAGATAAGTTTTTTCAAGTTGAAGAAGATGGGAAACCAAAAGAATAAGAAAAATATTGTTGCACGTCATCATTTCAAAGAAAAGAAACAAAAATTGCATGAAAGGAGGCAAATATATCATATCAAGTTAAAAAAGCTCAAAAGCAAGGTACGTATAAGATCAAATTAGAGTACATAGGTTTTATCTTAGTTCTATGCTCAAGGTACCTTCTATAACTAAATAAAAATAGATCAAGGCTACCCCTAGTATCTTATGGAGAATTCTTCTAATAAATTTAAAATGTTGACATTTCATGTTCAATTCAAAGGGCCTTTGTTCCCAATGGATGTTGGATTCCTTACCTCCAACAAGCATGAAGGTACACCCTAGAGAGACACTTTCAACTATATAGTGAGTTTTCATTGAACTTTACTTCTTGAGCATTTCTTTTTTGATTTCAAGTGAGGTCTCCTCCCACATTATGATCAAGGTAGTTATATAGTTATTGAAAGATTTGGAATCTACATATTATTCATCTTCTTCATCCAACAACTCATAAGACCCTATGATGGGGAGTTATAATAGATTTATTTCCAAGGGAACCAAATACCTACATTGGATGCTAAAATCTGAAAAATGCTCAATACAAACAACTATTAACATTATTATTTAAATTAACCAAATCAAATAGAACATCCCTATGAAATACTTAATCATGTTAAAATATGCAAACAAAATAAGTAGAAAAAAAACTTGATTAAATGAAAGCACTTAAAAACAAGATCAAACCCTATCCCATAGTCGATTTATGTTACTTTGATGTGGAAAGTATCTCTTTCCTAATCCTTGTTAAGCTCTTGGATGATGGATGAAATTCCTTGAAAATGCTATGTGATATGATGAAGAATATGAAAATGCTTGAGATTGTGTATCAAGTTGTGTCCCTAAATCAATATAAGAATCCCCTATTTATAGAATAGAAGGATATAATAATAAAAGATAGGAGGAATGTGGGATTAAATACAATCCAATTGCATTGTTGAACTTGTCAACATTCCAATAGAGGGAGGTTGTGTACATTTTGGTCACTTTGCATGATAAATGCTATTAGGTGGATTTTGAAATTTGAAAGTTGGCTTGTTGGAGGGAGAAGAAAGAATCTTAAATGCCAAGTGGGAGACATGTAAGAGACAATGTAAGATGAGTTAATGCCATCTTGGAGGACAAGTTTGTTTAGAGGGACTTTTTGAAATTTGAAGCATATTCCCTAAAGACTCCATTTCAAATGGTAATAGAAGAAATAATAAATCAAATAAATTGATTTATTGTGCAAGTTACAAAATCTACAGAACTGAGGATTAGTGTTAGGAGTTAATCATGATTTAGTTAACTTTAGATAGAGATTAGTTGACATGACATTTGATTTAATTAAATGAAAAAACTTTAGGAGATAATTAAATAAAATGATTTATTTAATCAAAACATTAGAACTTGATAAAGTTGATTTATTTAATCAAGGAGGAATTGTTATGGATTAATTAAATAATGATTATTCAATTAATTTGTTAGTAAATGATGAAGGATGAAATGGAGTTACTGAATCAGGATCAAATGCATGCATATTTTATGTGTCTACATTTTTCCCCTCTTTGAAGCAATGTACCTACTATGTTGGTTCAAAGAATAATCTTGCCATGGTCAAATTTAAAAAAAAAAACTAATTTTTTTAGATGCCCCAATGAAAAGAAGTATATTGGTACACCTACTCAAATATCTAACTAATTATCCTACAAATAAAACTTGTGACTAGGAATCCAATTAATCTAATAGTCCACATACATGTGCAACTTTTACTTTGTTGAAAAAGTAGGAATGTTGACCTTCTTAGTGGTAGTTTAGACGACACAACACACTCAAAAAAGATAAATAAAAATTTGGTGAAAGATTCATGTACAATTTACCTAGGATTTAAGAGAATTTTGGTTTGATCTCTGATAGATATCCATGTAGTCATAACTTGGGCTTCCTTTTTTTTGTCTGCTTTCTCTCCTTTCAAGCTCAAGTTTTTGTATAAATAATCTAGAGAAATAAGACTTGTTTCTTCATTTTTTTCATCTCAAGTAACAATAAATTTTTAAAATAAAGAAAGCATTAGGTAGTTTCTTAATTTTTTTTTAATCACTTTCTAATTTCTATGTCCATAAGTTATGCTTTTCCTATTTTTACTTCTCATATTTCCTAATTTTATTTCTAGATTGTGTCTTTAGTCAAGCAACTCTTTTAAGTTAGTTATTTTAGGTTAGGTTCTAGTATAATAATTACTTAGGTTTTTTTTAGGCTCTATATTACATCTTTAGTAAATTAGGTTATTAAATTAGTTAATGATATATGCATTGTGTTGGTGTTTTAAATAAACCAAGCTGATCTCACAAATAACCTATGGAATTTTCATCTTCCAATGGTTAGCTATTTGGAGGGATTTTCCAACAAATGAGTGAAAGTTGAAATAACTTTTCTCTTGCACTTTAGGCTTTGCAAGACTCGGGAGGGTGATCCCAAATAATGTTCTCAGGATTACGTGTGCCAATTAAACATGTACATTGTAAATAATAGTTTGATTCTCATTAATTTTCTCAATACATGGAACCTTTCAAGGAGTTGGCTACTCCTGTACAATATTCAACAATATATAGCCTGAGAATATGTAAATTTACATAATCTTTATCAAATAATACTTGAAAAAAGATAGATTTTATAAGTTCTTTAATTGAAGTGAATGATTCCTCGGAACTATAATTTTAGACACAACTACTAAATCAGTGACTAATCCCAGGGTGAGGAGTCAATTCAACTATAAATCATACAATATGACAACATTAACCCTAGTATTCATGGGAAACAACATAATTTCATTACAATGTATGCTCATTATGTTCCAAACTCACAATTACATATCAAATCCAAATAACATTTAGGGTATGTGCAGGATCATGATGGGCTAAAAAGTAGCAATATGATGGGTATTTGTAGGGTATGTGGCTAAATACTTTTTTTAAACCCAAAATTGATTTAAAAAAAGGGTTTTTAAAGGATATTCTTATATTTCCACAAATATAAATTATTATTATTTATTTTCTATTTGAATTATGAATAAAGCCCTGATTGATAGGATGATTGAAAAACATCTATAGCTTTCAAATGGAATCACATTTTTGGAATCCAAAACATGCATCACATTCTATGCTTCGCATACCATAAGATTAAAAAAAGGAAAAATGAATTTCATAAATTTTTGACCAAGTTAAGGTGGTCAGACACATGAGTTTTTTAAAAAAAATTAAATTTGCAATAAAAAATTCATAATTAATTATTTACTTGGAAAAAAATTACAAAAAAATATGCATTACATCTTGACATGAGTCCTATACTTATGTCTAATATCTTATAAAAAAATATTATCATTTTATTGTGGTTAGGGTGGTCAGGCAGACACCTACTTCTTATTTTTTCCCTGAAATTTAAGTACTATTACATTGAAATTTCAAATTTTCACCATATAGATTTTAAAAAATAAAAATAAACCTAGTAGTTTAGAAACTAAATTCAATTTTCTACAAATTCTATTCTTACATATTTTTGAAATAATATAGATAACTTATTCAAATTTTTATGTCAAGTTTCCTAACTTTGATTTTTCTAAATTTTTTGCCACTTAAGGGCCTATTTTTTCCATGATGATTCTGCACATACCCGTTACACAAATATATGCTCTAATTAAAGTAATTTAACTAAAGATTTGAACCAAAACCATAATCAAAGTATACACCATTGAGAAACCAATGGGGAATAATGAAAGATCCTTGATCATATTCTCATTAATAATCATTGCAAATACTACAATGGAGAGAAAATGAGCTCAAAAATTTAAACAATATCTATTCAGAAACATATGAGTTGTCATATAGTAATAAAATTTGTAGAAAAGACTCAGCTAAAAAACCTAGAACCATCCTCAAACTAAAATATTTGTGCTTACATTACAAAATATACATTTCAAAATTGATTAATTGCACTTAAATCCTCTCTATTTGCATTATAATTGATTGTCTCAATGGCATAACATTTGAATCTCTTGCACACCATTTTTCTTTTTGCAAAAAATTTCCACTTTTTTTGGACATTTTTCACTAATAGATACATTCAATTGCAAGTTAAAAACAAACATTGTCGAATTGTTACAAACTTTGTTGGGTCATTTTTGTCACTATCAAGAACTCAAAAACCTCTAAGACTTTGTTAAAAAAAATTCCCAAGTAATAGAAAATGTTGAGGAACCTTTCTAAAAGTTGAAAAGACATTTTCCTACCTACACATGTGTTGAAAAATTTTCCCCAAGTGCAAAAACGTGAAAGTGTTTTATTTGCTCCATCCATTAACAATGGTGCCCAATATTTGTTCCCAATCAGCAAAGGAAAATTTAAAAGAATATGGTGGATTCTAAATAAAACCTTTGATAAGAATCAATGTCATATGAGAATCAAAAAAATAGATGGTAGACTATTCAAGCCCTCATTGCATCATATTAATGCATCATAGACTTGGATACAAAGAGGAGCCTCAAAGATGTGATGGTGTGATGGGAAGTGGAGCCATCACATCACATACTACCATCACTATTTCAAAAGAGGTAGCCCTTTCAAAAATGTGTTGTGTGTTGCACGTGTAATGAGAATAAAATAACACTTCAAACTTCTACTATTTTACATCATACTCCCTTTAAAAGTCTACCAATCAGAGTCCATCACTGATCCATAAGGCATCATAAATTTTAAATAAAAAGCTTCCTCAAAAAACACCATGTGATGTGAATGAAGTATTTGAACTTTCACGTGACATCAAATTTTTCTTGCCTAAAAAATCATTAATTAAATCTACCAATGAAATCCCATCACTACTCCTCAATGCATTACTATTTCATTTTAAATATGCCCTTTAAATATCCATTGTGCAATGGAAAAAAAAAACACCATCTGTTGCTCAATATATGAATTTATAAATTTGTGAACTTTAATTAAAATCACTTAATGTAAACCCATCACTACTTGTCAATGCTTGATGGTTTGTTTTCCTTCTCCATCCAAAACTAGCAATGTGTGATGTGTCGCGCTTCAACCAATAGTAACCAAGAATTAAAATTTCTTTTGAAACACTTTCAAATGTTGAAATATCAATTCCCTAAAACCATTTTGAAAACATTTTAAAATGTTTCAATAATTGTCATTTTAAAACATTAGAATTAGGAAAAAATTTAATTTCACTACTGACCAAACAATGAAATTTCATTGTGCAAAAATAGAGACCCCTGGAGCCAAAGTTTTTTACCAATGGCCATAATGAATTATTTAAAACATGGGTTTTAAATCAGATTTCACCTAGCAATTAGATTTTAGGTACCTTCTTTATAAATGGGCCCGTTGAAGGTGTTCACCTTAACTAAAACACATTAAAATAATGTATCTTATGGACTCCATTTTTTATGACAATGGAACTAAAGATTTTTTATACCAAAACAAGAAATAGGTTGCCTTCAAAATTGCAAAATTTGCAACTTCTCAGAATACCAAATTTAGCCTAGCCAGTGTCATAAACACATTAGTTAGTCCATCATAACTCATCTAGGATGCACAAAATTGAGCAAGTGTACTACCATATGTGGAAATAAAAATTCTACCCTATAGATTTGAATGATGACCTTCGAGTTGCAAAATTTTAATTGATGAAGATGGGCTTTGGAGTAGATTTAGCAGGATGCAAACCTGACCTCTCTCAACATATTGAAAGGGCATAGGTACTTCAAATTTGCAAAATTTGAATGTTCCACAAGGTTGATTATATTCATTCATGATGTTAACCCCAATTAAATTATGTTTAATGTATATTCAAATTAATAAAATTAATTATTGTGAATGATTGTGTGAATTAAGAATTATTCATGCATTATTAAAATTATGATTTGAACACATATATTGAATATAATGCAGTTGAGATCATGTAACTACATTTAGATGATATGGTTGTTAATTTTGATTTGAATAATTTTACTATTCCGATTAATATTGAGTAATCTATTATGTGATGTTACACACCCTTTTTTTTATGTTTAATGTATATATATTCATGTTAAATAGCAATATATCAATCATTGGTTGAATTACAATTTTCTATTGTTCAAAATGATCAAGTGTAAATTAAGAAATATTCTAAATTTATATGTTATTAAAATTATGATATGAGCATATTGAATATGACATGCAATTGAGATCGTGTAGTGTTTAGATGATATGGTTGTTAATTTTGATTCACAATTTCACTATGTTGATATTAATTGATTTATTGTGTGATATTACACATGCCCTTATTTCTAAGTTTATGAAAACACTTTGAAGATATTTATTTGTTTGAGCTATTTTTTTCAGTTCTACGAGTTTTGAAATGTGTGTAAAAAGAAATATAATTTACAAGGGGGAAATTAGTTCTAGAGGATGTGCACACTTTTGTCTCTATTTTTAACTTTAAGTTCCTAATCCTTAATGTATTTTCTCGTTCTGAAAGTTTATATATGCTTTATATAAGTTTCTAAAATATTCTCCTCTATACATGATATGTGTACATCGGTTCAAAAAATGGAAAGTGGAGTAGAATTCCCTAAGCCAAATTTAGTTACTAGAGAAGATGGGGTTGAAGCAACCATGGTTGATTGTATGGAGGAGACCCAAGCTGCATAAATAATTGATGTTAGAGAGGAGGCCCATACACAATTTGATGTTGGAAAGGGGTTAGGATTGCTTCCTTCTACTAATATTCATACTATGAATCTAATTAAAGAAGTGAACAGAAAAAATTCTTAAGAACATAGAGATCATTTACTTGAATTGGATATGAGAAATTGAAGTTTTATGTTGAACAACCTCTTTCTACTACTAAGTGAGAATTCACAAGAACTTCAAAGGAAATAACAAAGACTTCTTTCAAAAGTCATGATACACTTAATCAAGCCATATTTTTATCAACATTACTTCTTCATGACGACCTAAAGGAGCCATTAGAATTGATGGGTGTAGATTTGACAAAAAAGAGGAAAAGACAAGGCCTAGAAGACTTAAATATTATTAAAAATGTTAAACAAGGTTTGGGTTCAATCGGGAAGCAATCTCAATCAACGGATACGAGTATTTCAAGAAGAGTGATGTTGACATCTATTGTAAGTCCAAAAATTACATGAAAGTGTCAAATCTCTTCACTTTCAATGAAAATGGCTTAAGTAGAAGGACACTAACAAGATATGTGAAAAAGAGAATGGTTTTGGATGATACTGTTGTAGAAGGAAATTGGGCATTAATGTGTATGTTTTCTCATTTTGAGAAGATTGAAGCTGTTGTTAGGAACTCGTTCTCAAGTTTTTTGCATGATCATACTTTTCCAACTTGAAATAAAGTAGATTTTCTAAAATATAGGATCAACCCTAGTCCAGACAATTTTCAACTACATATGAAACATTCACAAGACATAACACAACATGATATGTATATGATGTTTTGTTCAATGCAAATCCTCATAAAAATATTGGACAAATAATGTTTCAAATGTTCAGGGCACATTATGTGAGGGAAAACAAGGTTTTTGAAACTTTTTTTTGTCATTATCATATTGAATTTGATCTTTACTATTAGTTGTTTTGAAAGATCAAAGAAGAAAGTGATGGTTCTAAAAATGCACCTCCTAAATGGGTAAATCAATTCATAGCATCCATCTTATGTGATAAATTTTATGATGATGTAGATGGACCTCCAATGAAATGCACAAAAATAATTTTTGAATCATGTTGAAATCTAGCTAAAATTCCTTTGAGAAATGAAGATAATGAGATGTCGAAGATGGTAAATTGCAAGAGTTACAAGTACATAAAGTTTGAAATGAAAATTGGGAAAAAAAGCCACAAGGTTAGATTATGTAGAAGAGGAGGTACCTATTGGAACATTTTTATAAAATTTTCATAAATAGGTACAACCATACATACATAATTTATTTTATGCTAAGTGGCAAGAAAAACAATATCAATTTTTAAGAGATACTTTCTCAGTTGGAACAGTTTTATCAATAGTCGACTTTGCAGAAAATTTCTCTTTTACCCATCAAAAGGAGATTCAAACACAATATTACTATTTAGAATAGGTCACTATTATGTTGTATTTTTGTTATTGCAATGCACAATTTGATTTGGATGGTGTTGATAGTACATATGAAGAGTAAGTCGTCAATAAAGAATAACGCTTTCATATTAGTGATCATATAGAGCATGACACATGTTTTCTACAACATTGCTTTGAGAAGTTTTTTGAAGATTTAGAAAGAAGAGGTGTGAATATTGAACATTTTGTATGGTCCAATAGGTGTGTGCCACAATTCAAATCATCAAGGTCATTTCATGCACTATGTAGATATCATCGACACAATAATACCACATATTTTGAGTTTATTTGAGAGTGCCCATGGAAAGGGTGAACATGATGGCACAAGAGCTTTAAAACATGCACTAAGAAAAAAATAAAATGAATTATGAGGGAGAGCATATAAATTATGCACATGATGTTCTAGAATCATGTAAGAAATACTTTGCAAGTTATTTTGACACATCTTTAGTTGTGAGGAACGATGAATGTCCAAATAGAGCACCAGGTTTTAGGAGATTTTAGGTATGTTTAAATTTATTGTTTGAATTTTTTTTAAAAATTGTTAAAATTATTTAAGTTTATTTTGAATTATATATACTTTTTGTATGAGTGGATAGAAGAATACTACATGAATGCAAGGGGGTAGACAAAATAAGATCGTTTCTTTGTATGATGAGTACAAATAGGCACACATAGACATTCTATAAAAGAGATTACTCTTCTTTTTGTTATGATCACATTTTAGGATGATATGATAGTTGTAACAACCAACAACATGGATATGCCAATGAATGGAATTTGGTGCCAATAGTTGTTACTAATGCATACAATGAAGATGAAGATGAAATATTTGAAGATATTCCTTTGATTTCAACTAATTATGACCACATTTAAGGATTGATTAAAAAATGTATGTGTGTGCATTTGTATATATATCTTTGACGATGCATTTAAGTTTGTAACTTTTTCAAGATCAATTTATAAATTATTATTTGTTAATTTGGATAAAAAAATTAATTATAATTTGATTATATAAATTATTTCTTTTCTACAATTAAAGATTGATTCTATTTTTTAAAAATTGAATGTACATGTTGTACGTATATATGTATGCATGCACAAGAGATGTTTGTGCATTCAGATTAGAGGCTAGAAATATAGAACGTGTCAATTATTATTCATTGCATTATACAAAGGAGAGGATGAAGTTAATGAAACTAGAAACAAGCAATGTAATGTTATTTCCAATAGGTTCAGTTGTAGTGCAAGGGACATATCTCAAACAAGTTAAAATTGTTCAAAATGGGATTCATTTTATTGATTACCATCCTAAAAACATGGTGTTACAATATAGCCACCTAGTAAAATTTTCTACTAGCCTATCTCTTCATCAAGTTCAATGTGCACATGGATGTCATAAGTGGAGACTAGATAAAGATTCTCATCAAAGAATATTACAAGTTATTGAAGAGTGAGCTGATCTAATCAATGTGGTACATGAATTAGCGAGTTGTTTGGGGATGAATATTTTGAGCTTAGTTGTTCATGTAAGACCCTATCCCTTATGGGCTTGTTGATCATGTTAATTGTTGATGGTTTATGTCCTATATTTTATGTCATTTTATGTTGGTTAATACACACTAGTAATGAACATTCCTATACATCAAGAATTCTAATATTTTTTTTGTTAGGTAAACACTTTTGACTAGAGCTATAAACCAGTGAGGCCACATTTGGGGGACCTCATCCCAATAATTATGATTCCATCCTCTCCCTCCTCTTCCTTCATCTCCTTCTTTCATCCTCCTTGCTTCTCTCCTCTTCATCTTCTCTTTCTCTCCTCCTTACTCCACTCCTCCTACTTCTCCTCCACTTCCAACTCCCTCATCTCTTCCTCCCTCTCTCCTTCATCTTATCCCTTACCTCCTCCTTCTCTCCTCTACTCTATTTCCTTCACCTCCTACACCTGCTACCTCCTCCAACCTTACCGTTGTTTCCTTCTTTCCTCCTACCACTGCCTCCTTCACATCTGGAACTGCCAAATGTAGCATGTTGCCACACCTCCATAAGAATTCCACCTAGTAGCCTCCCTACAGTTCCAACAATCCCTACCTCCAACTCAACATCATCCTCCAACCTTCATTCTTCGACCTTCATCCTCCTACCACCATCCACTATCTACCATCCTCCAACTTCCTAGCACCAACATTCAACCCACTTCCTACACTATGTGGGACTCAAACAACTAATGTAGTGTTTAACACTACCTTGCAATGTTCAACCGTTGCATTGCAAGGTTATCCCACAAGATTCTCATATTTTAATCATTAACTAACTAATATTATCTAACTTAAGATTGTTGTGATTTTGTGTGATATCTAGATGGGTTATATTACTTGTCTACATAGGCATACAATGATCAATATGTTTAGCTATTGGTGATACTTATCTATGTATTATATAAATTACATGATGTTAGGTGATTATATACTATGGGTGTGAGGAGGTGTGATGGTAAGATGATGATTGATATTTAATAGTTACTTGTAGTAGTATTTTTCTAATAAGTAGTAATATCTTGATGATAAAGAGTGTAATAATTTATTACTTAGGCATCATGCAAATAGGGAGTGGTAAATTATATGTTACTTGTGTAGATTTAATTCTCAAGACAGTTATTATTAGAAGGTTATTTTTCATATGTGATTTGTTTCAATTATTATTAATCATGAATAATACTGACACCTTTTTCTGGTTGAGTAAATAGGTTAAAATTGGCCAACATTGATGAAAGGGTCACATAACTACTTCCCTTCTGTTATTCTTGTGAATTTCTAGTCTTTTCAATGGTATGTGTTTTGACCTTTTTTTTAAGGATTATGCATGCGTGAGAGGATATTTTATTAGACCCTTGCGCTACCTTTTAAATGTGATTAATTATTATGTGTTTAATGAATTCTTTATATGGTTTTAATTGTATAAAAATTTCTCTAGGTGGTATGTCTACAGGTTAGGGTTATTTTTATTCCACAAAACCCCTTAAATAAATTCTAAAACCCACTCTAATTACCCACTTATGAAAAGTGGCGAAAATTAGAGTTTTTTGGGTGGTTGGGAAGTTATGGGGAGGTGGTTGTCTTTCTCCTTCTATATATTATTTCTCTTTGAAAGAAGGGGCTTCCCTCTTTTGGATTGGATTCTCTCTTTGGCATTGGCCTCTCTCCTTTAGTCTTGGCTTCTCTTCCTTGCTATTTCTTCTCTTGACTCTTGGTTTCTTCCTTATTTTGAGAACTCTTGGTAAGGATGGGAGAGGAAGAATGGGAGAATAGTGGTTGGAGAAGGAGAGGCTATCACCTTTTGTTTTTTTACTTTCTTTGGTAAGGTATACCATTATAGAGCTTTCTTAAATATTTAAAGGATTAATTTTTATGCTTCAAAATTATGCAAAATTTATTTCTAGATCATTTTTGGGTTATTTGTTAAGATTGGGTGTTTGGTATTGTCTTGTTGGAGTTCCACCTTGTTTCAATATCTCTTAATGTGAATATTTATTAAGATTGAAGGAGATGAATTATAGTATGTGTGTTGCATTGTGCTTAGTATGTGATGAAATTTGTTAAAGGAACCTTTTTGAATAGTGGTGGTTTATGTGTAAGGAAAAGCTATGTGACCCTTAGAGCTCGAGGGTGGATTGATTATCAATCCTATGGTTGGGAGGAGAGCTTTTTGGCCATATTATTTTTTGTTGAATTCTCTTGTCAGGTTTTTCCAAAGAAGTTGAGTTCAATTGGAAAGATCTTAAATTTCATGTTCAAGAAGGTAGAGATTGGCCTTGTTAAATATGGAAGAGTCAAGTTTCCAAGAATTTTTTTTTGTGAAAATACCATTATTGTATGTGATTAGTGGTTCAATCTTATGAGTGTGCTATACAAAAAAAATAGTTGAGTAAACCCAATGGAGGATATTTGGCATTGACCATTGTTTGGTTGAATCTTAAAGAGGGTTTCTTGAAGTATTGAGTAAAATTGTTACACAGTAGGTTAAAATTTAAACCAATTAGATTGTGTTTGTTATTTGTGCATTGTCTTGGTTTTTAAAGGAACATGTTAGCTCTCAAAAACATAGGTTGAATGCCTCAAGAAGCTGCCAATCTCTTGATACACTTTAGGGTAACAAACAAGGTCAATGTAAATTGGAATAATGGTAACTTGACCCTGTTTGGTAGGAATGTGGAGCTCAGTGAAAATTTAATCATAGATGTTATGGGCTTATCTACTGAAGGGAAGAAGTTCTTCAGGGACAAGGATTTTTCTGATGAAGTCATGATCAAATTTCCTAAAAAGGACAAAGAAAGGTTAGGTCTGGTTAAAATTGCAAATAGCTACTTCAATGCTGACACCATAACAACCATTTGGAGGAAGGTTTTGTGGGTCATCATGGAGTACATTATGGTGGATGGGCGCTTCACCAGAGTCTATGGCTACCACTTTGCTCTTATCAACCACTTCTGCTACAAGGTTAGGGTATCTCTTCCCTATTATCTTTTCTATTCCTAAAGAAAAGCTTGGAGGATAAGAAGAAAAACCCCAAAAGATTCCCCATCCTTCACACTGGGTTAATAAGGTTAATTGTTGAACATTTCCAAAAAATTCCTGCCCCTACTATCTTGGAAACTATTCCTAACTCTGAGAGTGACAACGCCGAGCCTAGTGGCTCAGAGTATCTGCCTAACTCTAGTCCGACTAGAAAAGTCATTAGCTTGCACGCTATCCCTTTTGGGAACAAAAATTGTTCTCCCCTTTCTGGTAAATCCTGTGCTAAGCTTGAGCCTAATAGCCCCTCCCTTCTGAACAACTCCATTGATAAGAAACCCCAGGCCAAAAGCCTTGTTTCCTACTCTGAAGAATCCTCTGATTCGGAGGACTCTGATGCCAACAAAACTTAGTTTAGCGCTGAGCCTCTGCCAAATAAACATGCTAAAGATGATTCCCTTGTTATTCCTAACCCTGAGAAAACTTGTCCTAATATCAGAAATGATCCCTCTCTGGATTCTGAACCTTTCCAAAACGAATTCTGAGTCCCACTTCAAACTCTTGGAATGGACTTTCACTGAAATCAATGAGTTGAAAATAAAAAAATTGGGCCCTTCAAAGAAAGATTGAAGAGCTGGTTGCTAAAATTGCTGAGATTGAAAAGAAAGATGTGGACAGTGGGGCTCAAGGTCATAGTAACAAAAATATAGACTCCAAGGTTGATAATATAAGGAATACCATCAAAACTGTTGTTGAGAAAAACAACCGAATGCCAAGACACAATGCCATTATCATTAACGTGATGAATGAAAAGCTTGATAAAGCCCAACAGGGGTCTCTGGTGGTGGATCCAGAGGAAACAGAGGACAAAAGCTAGGATACAGATACTGGCATTTCCAAAAGAACCAGAGCCAACCTGAAGTGCAAGGTCCCCCCTACTTCTAAGATGATTCAAATTTTTAAAAAGGGAGTCAATGACATGCAGAATCTAGAGGCGGAGACGGAGTCTGTCCTCAAGACTCTGAATTAACGGCTGGGCTTTTTGTGCTTACTTTGCTATTCCTTTTGGTTTGACCTTTCTAGTCTGGTTCGAGTGGTTGCTGCTGATCTTTTCTCGGGCAGCTGGTCTTTTTGGTTGGACTTTTGTGTCCTTTCTTCTATTTTTTAAACGTTGTGGTTTTGGGTCCCTGTAAAACCTATTTTACCCCTTTTATCAAAAACAAACAAGGTCAAGAGAACTCAACCTTCTACTCTTTAGGTGCTACTAAACCTTGGGCAGGTGTACCTCTCTGAATGAAGCAAAATTTATATACTTATGATTATCTTTCTTGTAGTTTTTTGTCCACAATGGCAGATGGGAGTGAACAAATGAAATCAAACTTGAAAGCAATAGAAATATTCTAATCTAAATCCTAAAATTCTCAATTAACAGATATAAAGAAATTGAATGAATTCAAAATGATGAAGTTAATAGACTAGTGCTTTATTGGGTATGCAGAGTCAAATGAAATCAAGATGAGTAACACCTTTCTGGAGAAAATTTCAAATTATCTGGCATATATGATGTTTACAACTTGTCTAAACATGCAAAACTGTGATCATCAAGCTCTACTTTAACAATCCAAATGAACCTCTCTAATCACTATGATCAACTAAAAGGATTTTAATCTTTACCTGAAAGAACCAATTGATTAACCACACAGATATAGCAAATGTGCACTGATGAATTGAATACAAACTTGTTATATCAATTTAAACAATCAGAAAAATTCCATTTTGGAGACAACTTGGCAATACTTTCATTACATTTAACATATAATTGACACCAGAAATGTGCAGCAACATCAGTTGACATTCATAAGTACCTCCATTCTGAAATCATGCAACAATAGTCTCTGATCTGAAAAGTTACTCTACTGTATCCATCAAATCTACCTCTTGTATCAAACAATTGATAGATGATCCCCTTTTACAATTGTAAAATTCCTATTTATACACAAGCATGAGAAAATAAATCATATTGAAATATCATTTCGGCCCCCATAGAATTTGGGCTCCAATCGAGCTATCCTGCAATGGTATTATGAGCTCACATTTAGGCCACAGTGATTTGTATTTCTATTATTCATCAGTGAACAGTCAGCGAGACAAGACGACAACTATGCCGAAGGCAATTCACTCGTTAATTGCTTCCCCTGCTCTTTTTGTTTCGCCCTGACTCTATGATGTCGATGAGACATCTCACAGAGGACCCCAAAGTGCTATTTATAGCCTTCAGACCTGTCGTTGTGACACAAGAATGTCCCATATTGACGTGCCCATATCATTTCATTCATAGTCACCATAACCCAGTGGTATCAGAGAGACCACATATCGAACTCACTCTGCCAGGCCGAAAGTCCTTTATTACTTCCAAGTCACTAAGACATAAGAAGTCTCCTGCCCAAATGTACTCTTCACTTGATTCACTGTCATTGTAGCATTTAGACATTGGAGAGACTTCACATAGACCACACCATGTTTCACTGAAGCAACCTGAACTTACATTAGATCACCAGGAGAATCCCCTAGCTTGGCTGATAGATACCCACATGCATCAGTCAGTGAAACATGAATTACTCGATGAGACCACATACCGACACAAATAAGTCATACCGAGCAGTACCCTTTGTTATATTCATCTTCACCAAGACATTCAAAATTTCTCACCGATTGAGCCTCCATTTGAAAAGTCGATATGACACACTGGATTCGCCAAGACCATAGGCCGAAAGTTTTAATTCATACCGATAAGTTCCTTCACAGTGTTTGTCGCTGAGACCCCAAGAATTCTCCAGGACACTGTACCGACGCCGCAACTCTTGCCGAGGTGATGTCTTTGTTCCTCCAATCGGTAAGACAAATGATATTCGCTAAGACCTTCCGCCGATAACCCATAGCCCTTGCCGATGAACCACCACAAGAATAGTTGGGGAAACATATTGGATTAGGTAAAACACTACCCCTACGGCCAAAACATATACCGATAGATATCTCTACTGTCACCAAAATAGCATGGATGTTATGCCGATAACCTCCTGCATGCAAACATCAATCGTTGTGACATTAAATGAGTCTTGCTAAAAGGCAACACAGACTCATGTTAGCAGAAAATGCATAATGGGTCGAGGAGACAATGGTATTCTCATGCTGATGCAGACCATGATGTAAAAAATGCATAACTCAATGGATCCAATGGAGCAATATGGTGAAACATGAGTCGAATATGCACATGGTAGGGCCAAATTTGAAATTTTATGAGTAAAACCAACATGTGAAAACATCATATTTTTTATTGTTCTAACAAAACAAAAGAAAGAAAAATATTTGGCTTGTCCTTATTGATTTAGTTTTTGATATAAGTAGAGAATAATTGGTTATGTTCATTATAATACTTTAAGGAGTGGGAAATGTAGCTAGGATTTTGAAGAAAAGAAAAGAAAATAGATTTATATACTTTTTTTCCTTTTAGCATCCAAATTAATCTAAATGTTGTAATTGGGAAAATGGTAATCATGATACTAAGCTGAGTAATTTTGAATAGGGATATTTAATGCATACCTTCTCATTAGTATGTTGTTATGCTCATGTGGGGTTAACAATTGTTAGTGGCTATACATGTTTATTTCAAAAAATTAACTTGGTTGTGTATTGTTTAGTTGTGTAAAATTTGGGGCATGAGAATCTATTTGTAATTAGCATTATATGGAATAATGTCTTAGGCCCTAGAAATAGCTATTGAACTCTATCAAGAATAATGTGGAGTTCATCATTGTTTGATGCGATATGATGCAAAAGGGACTATAATTTTGTTAAAGGAATGCATGGGGTGATCTAGATAATTTTAGAGAGGACTTAAAACATGGATACCTATGTATATACTTGCATTCAAACTAATTATTAAAATAAAAATGATGAAATTACTAGTTTGTGCAAGTTTTGAAATTATTTTAATTATAACAATTATATCAAGGGTTTTCAAGGTTACATTTCATGATAGATATTATTAGTTACTTAACAAAGTTGTTTTACTTGTACCTATATGGTTTCATATTCCTTAGGAACCCTAAAAATATAAATTTACCTATGTCATTTTTTTAACAATTTTACTTCAAATTAATATCCATTTCGTATGACTCCTTATGTATTAAAGTATAAATCAATGAGCTAGTAGTGTCATTTCTCTTTTCATGATGAAGCTAATGAACTATATTTCATGATAAAAAAATTTATGATGTACGAGCTCCTTTCATGTGCATACATAACATATCAAGAAATGAGCTAGTAGTGTTAGTTGTTTGTATTTTAGTGATGAAGATATAAATAATAAATTATCCATTCTTATCATTTTATGGGTGATCCCACAATACCGGTTTACAATTTTTGACCAAACGAGATAGTGAACTGATTTTCTAAAACTAAATATTCACTTTCAAGCACCTATAGTGTCTAAACCATGAGGAATTTGAAGATGATGCAAACTAGTGATTTGTGGCATTTTTTCTGTAGATTTTCAAAAAAATTGGAAACAAATTGCACTTCTTTTTCCATCTCTTTCAAAAACTAGTTTTTAATGGAAAACACTATTTTTAAAGAGTGACGTTACTAGACATGATTTATGAGCTAAAACATAACTTTTTTTGTATGTATTGAAATTCCCCCCTTTTTTTAGATAAGGGACATCAATATCTAGTGCACTGATTTTTTTTTATTTTTTATTTTTTAATCTACTATTTTTCTAGATGTGCATAATAGGGAGCTTGATTTTTCGTGAAAAACCTATATTTAATCAAACTAAAAAATAACATAATAAAACAAAAACATATTAAAATTATAGTTGATGGATAGATCATTCTAAGGAATACCATCATCTAGTTTGGTTTGTTAAGTATCCTCCATTTTTATCCTCAACCCAAGCTTTAGAAGCAATTTTTTGTAGAGATTTGGTAGAAGAGGGGGAGAAGGGAAAAAGGGGGGTTCGCTCGAACAACCCTTGACCCTTCAAGTGAAGGGGGATTCTCTTGAAGGGGGGTTCGATTGAACCCCCATTTTTCAAAATTTCCCTTTGTCTTCCATTTTAAAAATGTGCCAAAAGGTGGATCCCATCATTAAATAGGGTTCACTCAAAGGGAGTTTCGAGTGAACCCATTTTGGGTCCATACGAAGTCTTAGTTCATGTGAACCCCTAAAAACCATTTTTTTTTTCATGGGAGCATTTGTGCAATTTTTTTTGGGTCCATACGAAGCCTGAGTTCATGTGAACCCCTAAAAACCATTTTTTTTTTCATGGGAGCATTTGTGCAATTTTCCTTCCTCAACGGAATTGTAAACTAGTATTGTGAGATCACCGACCACTTACTCCATTAAGTTTGGAATTCCTTTTGAATTGGAAAATATTTCATATTTGCCTCATGAATACTCTTGTATGCATCCCATACATAGTCAGACTTATTTATCAATTAAATTGTTACTCTATGTTTTAATGCATCATCAAATATATCATTTTCCACCTTAATTATTTCTAGTTTAGCTTTCTTTGTATTCTCTTTTTCTAATTGCAATTCTTTCCTAGAACTTTGAATCGTCAATGACATGGTTTCTCTATCTTGTGATAAAAACTCTAATGTGGAACTTGTTTAAGATGGAAGACCCTTTTGTGTTGTAGCAATCACCTTATTATGTTTATCCAACAATTTGTTGTATCTATCCAATAACTTTATGTAGTTAGCCTCTATAATTTTGGCAGTTTCGACACTTAATATAGCAACATGCACTGTTAATTGTGCAGCTACAGTGGTAGTCATTTTTTTTATCCCTTTTCATAACAACTGCTCCAATCTCCTTTTGTACATACTTTATGACCTTAGCCTCCCTATGTTTTGTGCCATAGATAAAATATCAATCATATGTAGCTTAGGGCTGAAACCTAAGCCAAAATTTTTTTTTCAAAAATATCCTAAAAAATAGAGGCATCTTGGTCTTTGTAGTGCCCTCCATTGCGACCTTTCAAGATTTTGTGTGTCTATTTGTGTTCTCGTTGTTTAACTTATCTATGATAGTTCAAGTGAAATTAATATTAATTTAATTAAATTTGAAGTTGAAATAATGTGAATAAAATCAGAAGTAAATTTATAAATAATAAGTCAAGGTCATAAATATTATGTGTACAGATTTAATTAAATAATTAAATTAATATTTGATTGGTTATCTCATGGGTTAATTGTCAAACAGGAGAAAATAATATGATTTAAAATAAAATAAATTTTAATAGAATGTTTTCTATAGTAAATAGTAAAAAGCAAAATAAAAGATAGAAAAGAGATAAGGTGATAAGAATTATGAACAAAAGCAAAAGATGGAAAAAGATTTAAAAAGCCCATGCGTGCACATGCACGACAGGGGGGACTGGGTGTAAATCCGGAAACAGTATTATTGTAATGAGATTGCTTGATTTTGTCAAAAAAAGAAACAAAAAAAAGAAAAGAAAAGAAATGGAAGGCGAGGGTGGTCACCAGGGAAGCTGGACACAGGGTTGAAGGAGGGCCTGGTGTTGATGGAGGATATCTAGATCCAGAAGTCACAAGTAGAGTGGATACAGAGGACCGGCCATCATCTTTTTGGATCCAGTGATAAAAGGCCGTGAAGAACGAAACCTTTTGGAAGATCGCCTTTCCATGTCGAGGCTCAGAGATGGGAGAGTTCGCTCAAGTACTACATTCTGTAAACCCCCGATAATCTAATGGATGAAGTTTCGACTGTTGTGGTAGATCCTCTTCTACCTGGATTAGATCGGGTATGATATTTCAGCCTAAGCTCATTAGCTTTGCATGGCATTTGTCTTAAATATTTAAAGTATTTCATAGGTTTGTTGTGTTTTGCTGAGAAGATCAACCATTTCTTGTCTTCACTGCTACATAGTCATCAATACAAATAATATAGTGAAAGCCATGGTGGCATTTAAATGTTGGGTTTGAAAGTTCATAAGCCTTTCAACAAATCCGTTTTGAACAAATCCTGTGATCATTGCAATTCCATATGACCATATTTCTTTGTAACATTCTGTCAAACAGTCGTGTGCCCTATCTGGGTTCTTCATATTGCTTTCATATCTGTTTAGATTTTAGAGAGTGCATGAGTTTATATAGCCTCCTTGAAGTTGTTGGCAACCTGTCTCAGCTGTGGCGCCTAAACATAATAGGAAGTTTAAAGGTTTAAATATTCTCTCTGATTTCAATGTCAACCTGTCTCAGCCGCGCACTTGAACATAGTAGGAAATTTTAAAGTTTTAAATAATCTCCTTGGTTCCATTCACAATCTGTCAAAGCGGCAGTACTTGAAGGTGGTAGGGTGTAAAGATTCCTGATTCCTTGGCAACTTGTCACATCTGTAGCCTGCATACACTACGTCGGTGTTCATGCACCAGGGGATTCATGCTCTAGCCTTGCCATGTAAGCTGATGTGTCTCTTGTGTCACTAGCGTAGCCTTCTCTTCCTTTTCAGACTCTTTCATTGCTACAGTTTGTTAGTTGGATTTATCATCTGAACCACAAGATTTTTGTGCTTAGATTCCTTCCTTCTAAAGGAAATTTTCATAATCTATATATATACTGTCTGAGAGAATTAACATTGGCTTGGAGTTGGCATTAGAGCCGATACCTGTTGATGGCGACTGCAATCACTTTTACCCAACCTAGGCTTTGGGTTCACGACACTCACAACACTGCTAAAGCTTTTGGGATTTTCTTGACACTCGAACTTCACCGCTTACTATGCCAATTCCTTGTTCCATGATGTGCTATGTGTAACTTGATTTGGGACCAAAATGTGAAGTGTTCACTATGTAAATTGCTAGCATCCTTTTCCTTACTTATCGCCACCCTCTTACCTGACGTTTACGTTATTCTTAGCACTATGGTACCTTCGCCTTGACCAGCTAGATTTGGTAGCTTACATCGTCGCCCCTATATTGGAATTGAGTCTTATTCCTTGTAAAGTTTGCTGGTAAGAGTCTTGTTTGCCTCAGAATTTACATTGAATCCTATTCTCTCTGCCGCAGCAGATATTGAATCTTCCCCTGTCAATCTTTGCCTTTGAACACGTTGCTATGTCCTGGGCGTGTGCAACAAAAGTAGTCCTTTTTGAGTTAGGTGTTATTAGTAACCGATAGATAAATCTTAAGAAGTTATCGTTATGCAAATCGGATCCTTGAGTAAAATCTGCCAGAATAATTACGCCACTTTATAGATAAGGTATGGTGAGTTGTTTTGTTATATGATGCTAACTATATTATGTGCATTCACTTAATTCGTTGTAGCTTAGGAAACAATGTTGATTTTTTTTAATGTGTATATATATCGCCTTAGTATTAATATAAGTGGGTTTTCTTGAAATATATATATATATATATAAATTGTATATAAATTGTATATGATCTCCTCTGTAAAAACTATATGAAAAATATCAACTACTATATCAAGAGATGATTTCATAACACATTAAATGAATGTATACTAAACTATGTGAAGTGAGGAAGATAAAGTTAGACAAGCTTGATTACTTATTTATTTCAAACTAACAAATAACAAAGGTAAAAATATTAAGCGAGATAATGATAATGTCACTTTAGAGAATAAGCATTTCTTAAAATGGTTGAAAGGATTTTTAATTTTTCCCTTTACATTAGTATGTACAAATTTTCCATTAATAAATTACCTTGAAATACGTTATCTTTGAATGGGGGCTTCGTCCTTAGTTGACTTATAGTCGAATACATAATAAATGTTTTATTTGATGTTTATTGCTTTGATTTGTTAGTGATGATTTTAATGTCCCTTATGATCTATCATTTGAACATGCTAACAAAAGTTATCCTTTTGTATGAGTATGTATATAGGATTAATTAGAAATTATGTTTTATAGAGATTCTTTAGTAATGATTCTTTAGTAGGGTGCTTATAAGATATGGGATTATTCTTTAAGACCTTGTAATTAATGTGTTTATATTCAGAAAATGATTTATTTATGGGGGTTATTATAGGAGTTAGAAAATTAGAACTATGGTTACCATTGGAAATTGAGTGTTACTATGTAAATGAGTTTTAAAATAGTCCCTTATAGTTAGCCAATTTAATGGAATTCTCAAACTATGGTTTATTGAATTAGAAATATATATATATATATATATATATATATATATATATATATATATATATATATATATATATATATATATATATATATATATTTTTTTATATGTACGCATTAAAGCTACAAACATAATTTGATCAATTGGGAGGTGTCCTATGGGTTTGTTGATATGTGGATTGAATTTGTGTTCTAGGGTTGATCGATTTGTGGATGGGGTTTGATGAAACTTTCTTTGTGTGGCTTTTCTAAGTTAATCACCGATTTGAAGGAAATTTTATCCGTGTGTTGGATTTATTGGGGAAAAACTCTCGTTGCTTCATTTTACCCTCATTTGTGGGTTGTCATTCTTTTTGGCTTCCAGAGGCTTGAGATGATTGACAGTTGATGTTCTCTCTTTATGTGCCCTTGATGTGGAAAGTGTTTTGGTATCATGATTTTGAAAGGGTTGTATGAGAATTGTTGAGACTCTGATTATGTGTTTATAGCGAGATGGGTAATGCCTCGCATATTTCTCTGTTGTGATCTAATGTTCTTATTATGTAGTACAACCCTTGGATTTTGATGTTTGTTGGGTCTCTAGGGAGAGTGGCTCTTCATGGGGGCCGATGCCTTAGGTAAGAGGAAGTGCACAGGAGAACCCACGTAAGAGTAGTTAAACAAGTGATAACCTAAAAATGGAATTTAGGGGGATGGGTAGTAAAACACTCAAGATAATAAATATTGGATACCTCGTCTATGCATTAGGGCTATCATAGACTAATGATAGACTGAGAAGGATGTGGTCGGAAAAGTCGTAATCTCGTCTTCATGAGAGGTTATCAGCTCTACATGAGCTTCCCTATGGTGTTGGCACCTCAAGTAGGAGGAAGAGCCAGGAGATCCATAGATGGGTGTCGGCGCCTCAAGTTGGAGGAAGGACCAGGAGATCCCATGAGAGCTATGCGATGACACTCTCCACTAGACACCTGTATGCCTTGTTCTTTGTTGCCTCTGGAAATGTCTTTTGGATGTTGTATCAGTTCTTCTAGTTTTGTACTCTTATGGTTGATTCAGATTCTTGTGAAAATGATTTATGAATGTTCTTTGGTGACTTGTTCAATTGTTATTGCTTGGGTTAATTGTGATGAGTTTTTATAGCTTTATTTTATTGTGTTGACTCGTGAATGTTGTTGATTATGTCATTGTATCCTTGAGTTTCATGATACTTTTGTATGACGTTGAGTCAGGTATGGTTCCCGGTTTGGATGTTCTTGGTTGAGGTCTCTTTCTTGTCAACTTCTTAGCACTGGGGGTGGGTCTTCGGACCCACATGGTCGGGAGGAACGTGCCAAGCACCCCATTGGGTCCCCAGTCGAGGATCAAGAGGTGCAAATTGGTGCTGTTGCGGCGACTCCAGAGTTGTATCTGTCTTGGAGTCAGATATGATTCGGTGTATTCCTCTGTTCATTTGTATCATGTTATCTTGTTGTATGGTTTTCGTTCATATTTGGAAACACTTTTGTATCATTGTACCTCTTGAACATTGTACTGTAATGTAACGTTAAACCGTGTGTGGATATTGGCCATGGCAGTTGTTATTCAATGTGTTGAGTTAATCATGTATATGTTGTATTTACGTACACAAATGGTTTCTTATCAATGATATATGATGTATGTGTTACATTTGTTAATTTTTACTTTGTTATGGATTATATCTTTGGCTTTTATTCTTTATTGTCGTTATGTGGATCTAAGTCTCGTAATGACTCCTTGTGTACCCCAAGGGATGTATGTGTTAGTGAATCTACTTAAATGAAATTCTTGTCATGACTTAATGTGTATTTCATGTATGTTATGTTAACTTTAAAAAAAAAAAAATGTGCAGTAATTATTGTTTAATTGTCCTTTGGGGTTCGCACGACGGGGCATTACAATCTTCCTAATTGCATCTAGTCTAATGACAGATGATAATTCCCATCCAAGAAATAAGATAATCACACTTCCTTTCACCAAGTTCCTTGCATCTATTGGTGACATAACATGAATATGCTACATTATCTTATCCTCCTCCTTCTTGGCTTCCTCTTGTAAGGAGGGATCAACCTTATGTTTTTCTTCTTCAATTCTATTTTTAATATCAAAACAATTTATATGGATGAAAAAATCTTTGAATACCTTGGTATTGACAAAATTATCATCACAGATGAAATCATCAAAAAGCTTTATCCCAGCATCATCATCCCCGACCTCATCATATTCCCATTTCAAAAATATGCTAGGAGGGACCACTATGTTTAAACCATCATCTTTTTCTTTAGGAAACCTTTTATCTACTTCCTCCTTCATGGGAATATTCTCTCCAAACTCCTTAGGAACTTGAGTTTCACTAATCTGTTCACTTGCTGAATAACCCACTAATGGAGTGACTGAAGGTTGCTCACTTGTCTCTTTTTCTTGCACATGGATGCCTTGAGTAGAGGATTGAACTGAAGAGCTCCTCAACTATGCATCATGCTTTTTTTTGGCCACCTTGGTGTTTATTTCAACTTGCTTAACTTTCTCAAAGAAAATTTTATCATTAAAATGACCAAGAATTAATTTTTCTTCCACAAATTTATCCTCTATCTCAGAATAAGGGTTGACATAGAAATTATTTTCCTTTAAAATTCCCTCTTCAATTGCACATATCCTCTTCCATGCATTTTTCCTTGCTATCACTTCTTCTTCGGAAGATAATTTTCTAATCACATCCTATTGATAGAGGAACTGATGATATCTCCCTAATAACCCTCTTTCTTTTCTCTTAGTATTAATCACCCCTTCAGGGTCACAAAACTATATGATGTCTTGTCTCAATTTGTACTTATTTAAGAGAAATTCAAATCTCTCAATACTTTCCTTCAATTTGCATGTGAAATAGGTAAATCCACAATTAGGGTTCACAAGGGATTCCTTCCTTAATTTTTTGAAGTGTTCCTTATCCATGGCATCTAGTTGCCACAATATTTCCATGAATTATTATCTATTTGACATATATAGAGGGAACTTGTGAGGTGGCACTGGGGCTCCATAAATGCTGATTGTTGTGTAGTTGGTATGAAGATACCAAACTCCCCAATTAAAATTTTTCTTAGTGTCATATTCATATTCCATGGGCCTCAAAATTTCCTCAACACCTTGTGAAATTCTATACATGGGCTTCAAACCCAACTACTCTAGCACCAAGAAATTTCAAAAATTGAAAAACAAAGTGTAATTAGATTCTAGACAGTGCACATCCCAAACATGGGTCCACATCTACACATTCAACTCATTGTCCATGTTGTCTCTTTGTCTCAATTTAATAAAATTCCTCATTATGTTTATGCTTTTCCATAAAAGTGCATCAATAGAGAATAGTGTCTACATTATAATGGAGGGGTTACATCTATCAACTTCCTCAAGTCCTCATGAAAATTCTCAACAATATAGGAAGCATAATCCCAAACCCTATTTTGATACTCATTTTCAATATCAATCGCTAGGACTATCAAGGAAATATCCATCTTAATATCATGCTTCCTATGCAAAACTTCACACAATGCATAATAACTTTTTTTGAAATAATCCTCAAAATCAGCACAATCAAATGGCTCCATCTCAAGGGGACTAAAAGGTACACCATACTTCTTCAAGTCACACTCATGTGCATAGGAAAGAAATTATTTCTATACCCAAACCTATTTTTCTCATATTCATTCTATAGTTTACAAAATTTGATGGATTTAGAAGCAGATAGATTCGACTTAAAGGCCTCCACAATCTGGATTCCTAAGATTTTCAGCATAGGAACAAAGTCTGGAAATCTTTTGATTGTTCTATATGTTAGATCATGGGTAAAAGTAAAAAGTTGTGTCACACTTTTATAAAGGAAATTGCCAACACTGATCTAACTTTTAAACTTTAATCACTAGAAAGTGGCATATACGTTACGAATTTTGAAATGATGTAAACTAATAAAATGTGTATTTTTTAGTATATTTTATATTTGTATTTTTTGTGAAAAAATAAAAAAATTATTTGAATATAGTTTTTTATAAATTAACACTATAATTTAGTTGTTGATAAAATATTGAAAAATGATGTTAGATGAGACGTCAAGCTTTATATAGTAAATTTTCTTTACTTTCCTTCAATTTTTTTGTGTATATTTATAACTGTAAACTTTAGGGCATGGACATATTTTTTTTTTATTTTAATAAATATGTATTTTTAGATAAATATTTAAATGTGTGCGAATTAAAACACGACTATTTACAGTCGACGTCAACTTTTATAATAAATATTTATCTTAGACAATAGAAAAAAAAAATGCTATCTTAATCTTGATTCTTTTCTCTAGGTCATCACATTTAAAAAAAAAATTACTAAGTTTTAGTATTTTTCTTCGCATGATAATCAACCTAATATTTTTGTGTTGAAAACCTACTTTTAGTAAAAAAATAAAATAAAATATAAATAATAATTCAACTATTAAAATAAATATATATTTCAAAAATACATTTATGGATCTATGAAAGCGTACTTTTAGAGTTAAAAAAAAATTATTTATATGAGTAGGAGTTGTTGAAATGTTAAATTTTTGAAATAATTGCATTTGTTTAGTAAATTGGCCTCAAAGTGGTGCTACATATGCATTTAGCCAAATTTTTGTTGGAAAAGTTGTAGAAGTATTTAACTTGTCTAGAATGAATCTTACTAGATCATATGTTTGAAAAAAAATGATTTTTAGTTATAAATACTAAAATTTAGTTGTGTTGATAAGTTGGCCGAAAGTTTGACACAAAGCTCTTTGTACTTTTACCCTCATAACACTTTTCCTTTCCAAGCATTAAATCCATCGCCACAAATAAATTGGGGCATACCAATTTTCCTATGTAACAAGTCCATAAGTGACAAGTGGGGTGATTTGTAGTTCTTGTTTTTTGCTTGTTGCGAGCTTTATTCACATGGGAGGGGGGGGTGTTTCGTACTTGTGGTGAGGCCAGGGATGGTGATAAACATTCATTTTCCTTTTCTAGTTCATTTGTCTCTTGCTCATGCTCTTTACATGATTATTGCGGGTCAATGACATTGTTCTTGGCTTGGTGACAAAGAGTCTTCTATCTTTGCTTCCATGGAGGATTCATTTTCTTGGCTACATCGAAGGTTTTCTTCTTTCTTTTGGCTGGTCTCCCACTTTGGCCACTTGGTGTGGGGTTTGGAGTGGGAATTGTTAGGTAGAGTGGGGTTGTTTGGGGTTTTTCTTGGTGCAGGTCATAATGACTGCATTTTCCTTTGGATAAGGTAGCTTGAGAGTCTACAATGGTGGGTGTTAATCTAGGAGTCCAAGAATGGTCGGTCTTACTGATCCAATCAGAGTTGGTGGCTAAAGATGTGGAGTACTACTCCAATCATGTTTTGATCTATAAATTTATGTGGATAAGGGTTTCTCTCCAATTTCTTGATACCTAGATCCACAAGGATTGGAAATTACAAGGAGACTTTGATATTCTGATGGCTATAAATAACATTTTTGTGGTGGTTTTTCATGTATTTCTTATTAGAATGGGGATTTTGAAGGTTGTCCATATTTCTATAATCAAGTGGGTCTCTTCATAAAACCATGGCATATTGGTTTTAACTTGATGGGGGAGTTACCCTCTAGGGTCCTAGTTTGGGTTCATCTTCCTTGGTTATCACTCAAGTGTTGGAGAAGTGACATATTGCAATCAATTATTTTGTTGTTGGGAAAATGGGTATGTGTAGGATCATCATGGAAAAAATAGGCCCTTAAGTGGAAATCAAATTCAAATAAAAAAGAGTTAGGAAAATTGACGTAAAAATTTGAATAAGTTATCTATATTATTTCAAAAATATGTAAGAATAGAATTTGTAGCAAATTGAATGTAGTTTCTAAACTACTAAGTTTATTTTATAAAAAAATCTATTTGGTGAAAGTTTGAAATTTCAATGTAGTAGCACTTAAATTTAGGTGTTTGTCTAACCACCCTAACCACAATAAAATGATAATATATTTTTATAAGATTTTAGATATAAGTAGAGGACTCATGTCCCAATGTGATGCATATTTTTTTGTAATTATTTTCTAGGTAAATAATTAATTAATAATTTTTTATTACAAATTTTAAAAAATATAAAAACTTGTATGTATGACCACCGTAACTTATTAAAAACTTCATGAAATTCATTTTTTCTTTTTTTAATCATATAGTATGCAAAGCGCAGAATGTGACTCATGTTTTAGATTGCAAAAATGTTAAACCATTTGAAAGCTATAGATTTTTTTCAATTAGCCTATCAATTAGGACTTTAGTCATAATTGAAATAGAAAATGAATAATAATTATTTATTAAATTCAAAGTAAAGCATGATTTATATTGGTGGAAAGCTGAGAATCTCCTTTAAAAACCCTTTTCATTTCATCAATTTTGGGTAAAAGAAAATTCATTAGCCACATACCCTACACATACCTATCATATCACCACTTTTTGGCCCATCATGATCCTGCACATGCCCAAACATATTGGTCCTTCTCAAAAAAAATTGAATAAGAATATTTTTTCTTATGAATAGGTATGTGTTGAAATTGATGTGAGTCATCCATTTCCTGATTCAGTTGACATGATTATTGGTTCTTGAAAGGAGGTGTCCCCAAGCTTCTAGTGTAGGAGGTGCAAGTAATTCCCCTTCTTATTCTATTTTGAAGTCAGACATGTGTAAGGATCCCATGCAAGGGGAGGCAGTTGATAAATAAGGTTTTATTTTGATTAAGTCTTGTAACCAGAGTAGGGGCCAAAAGAGATCCCTTAAGGATAGACAGGAGGAGGAAACCTTCAACAGATTCGAGGCATTAGAGGATTTGGGTTTACAATAAAAAACCCCCAAAAAAGGGTTCTTGAGAAACCTCTTAAGGTTGGTAGAAAGAAGGATCAAGAAAAGGTTAAGCTAACTAGTGAGACATTGGTGGAGTTGGGTTTAGTGAAGACTATTGATTCTCACTTCTCCCAACCTCAATGATAATAGTGACCTCTTGGAATGTGAGGGGTATGAATATCATCCCTAGACAAAAGTCGATTCAGGATCTAATTCAATTTCATTCTCCTAATGTGGTTTTCATTTAGGAAACTAAGTTATTTTTTGATAGTATGTTGAGTTTGGATTCAAATATTTTTGGTCATGGGAAGTGTTAGTGTGTTGGAGCACCTGGAAACTCTAGTAGGGTGGCCTGTTTATGGGACCCACATAGAGCTAGTCCAATTTGGTGGTCCTCTTGTACGGGCACAATTTCCTATGTTGCTTCTCATCTTAAGTCAAGGGAGAGATTTCTTTTGTCTAATGTTTATGCTCTAACAGACTTTCAATGTAAGGTTTTGTTGTTGGTCCATGTAAGATATGTGAGGTCTTTGGATCCTTATCTTCCTTGGATTTTTGCTACTCTCCAACTTTGGCTGCTTGGTGTGGGATTTCTAAGAGAAGGAATTGTTTGGTAGAGTGGGGGTTGTTTATAGTTTTTCTCAGCGTGGGTCTTCATGACTATGCATGTTCCTTTGGACTGGGAAGCTTGAGGGTCTGCAATGGTGGGTGTTAATCCAGGAGTTTCAAACCCAATTTCTTATAATTTGTAAATAATATGGAATGGTTTTCCTAGAGTGCATAAGGTGAATGGGTGTTTAGAGAGGTCCCAAGAATGGCTGGTCTTAGTGATCCAATTGGAGTCGGTGGATGAAGATGTGGAGTATTACTCCAATCATTCTTAAATGATCTATAAATTTATGGGGATGAGGGTTTCTCTCCCATTTATCGATACCTAGATTTGCAGGACATGGAACCTTGAAGGAGACTTTGATATTTTCATGGCTACAAATAACTTTTTTTGTGGTGTATTTTTCATGTATTTCTTATCGGAACAAGGCTTTTGAAGGTTGTACATATTTCTATAATCAGCTGGACCTCTTCATAAAACCATGGCATGTTGGTTTTAACTTTGTGGAGGAGATACTCTCTAGGGTTCTGGTTTGGGTTTGTCTTCCTTAGATGCTACTTGAGTGTTGGAGAAGTAACATATGAAAGTCGAATGCTCTATTGTTGGGAAAACCTATTGGTCCTTCTCAAAAAACTTTGAATAAAAATATTTTTTCTTAAGCACAGGTATGTGTAGAAATTGATCTAATTCATCCATTGTTTGATTTGGTTGACATGACTATTGGTTCTTCCTCTTGGATTCAACCATTGGATTATGAGATGTTACCTTTTAGATGCAAGTTGTGTCATGAATATGGTCATCTTCAGAGGAGGTGTCACCAAGCTTCTAGTGCTAGTGGTACAAGTAATGCCCCTTCTCAATCTATTTCAAAGTCAGACAAGAGGGTATGTGCAAGATCATGATGGGCCAAAAAGTGGCAATATGATGGGTATGTGACTGGTGAACTTTTTTTAACCCAAAATTGATGAAACAAAAAGGGTTTTTAAAGGAGATTTTCATATTTCCACCAATGTAAATTATACTTTACTTGGAATTTAATAAGTAATTATTATTCATTTTCTATTCAAATTACGACTAAAGTCCTGATTGGTAGGCTGATTGAAAAACATCTAGAGCTTTCAAATGGTATCACATTTTTTGAATCCAAAACATGTACCACATTCTATTCTTTGTACACTATAGGATTAAAAAAGGAAAATTTGAATTTCATAAAGTTTTGACCAAGTTAAGGTGCTCAGACATACAAGTTTTTTATATTTTCTAAACATTGTAATAAAAAAATCATAATTAATTATTTAATTGGAAAAATATTACAAAAAAATATGCATCACATCGGGACATGATTCCTCTACTTATATCTAAAATCTTATAAAATAATATTATCATTTTAGGTTGGTTAGGGTGGTCAGACAAACACCTACTTCTTATTTTTTCCTTGAAATTTAAGTACTACTGCATTGAAATTTCAAATTTTCACCAAATAGCTTTTTTTTTTCTTTTTAAACAAACCTAGTAGTTTAGAAACCATATTCAATTTGATAAAAATTATATTCTTACATATTTTTGAAATAATAAATATAAATTATTCATTTTTTTACGACAAGTTGCCTAACTTTGATTTTTCTGAATTTTTTGCCACTTAAGGTTTTGTTTTTTCCATGATGATCCTGCACATACCCAAGAGTAAGGATCCCACGTAGGGGAGGTGACTGATAAAGTAGGTTTTATTTTGGTTAAGTGTTGTAATCGAGGAAGGGTTCAAAAGAGATCCCTTAAGGATAGATAGGAGGTGAAAACCTTTAGAAAATATGAGGCGTTTGAGGATTTGGTTTAGGAGGAAGGATTTCAAGTGGAATTGCAGGTGACTATTAGTTCTTATACATAGGATGTTCCTAGAGACCAACCTCCTATGATTCCTAGTTCAATTTAGCCTGGTGTACAAGGTTCTCAGATGGATACTGATTTGTCTCCTATTCTTACTCAGATTACTTCTGGTTTGTCACTAGAGGCATTTAGTGGTTCTCTTGGTGCTAGTGGTGCTATTTCTATGGTGTGGGATGCTTTTGATTTTAGAAAGAATATGTCTTCTTCTGCAACCTTGGGTTTACAAAAAAAATTCCTCAAAAAAGGAATTCTTAAGAAACCTCTTAAGGTTGGTAGAAAGAAGGATTAGGAAAAGGTTAAGTTAACTAGCGAGATGTTGTTAGAGTTAGATTCAATGAAGACTATTGATGCTTACTTCTCCAAAACTCATCAATGATAGTTCCTTCTTGGAATGTGAGGGGTATGAATAGCACTTCTAGAAAAAAGGCTATTCAGGATTTGATTCATTTTCATTCTCCTCATGTTGTTTTCCTTTAGGAAACTATGTTATTTGTTGATATTATGTTGAGTCTGGACTCAAATTTTTGGTCATGGGTAGTGTTAGTGTGTTGGAGCACTTGGCAGCTCTAGCATGTCGGCCTACTTATGGTTTCCATGTAGAGTTAGTCCAATATGGTGGTCCTCTTGTAGGGGAACAATTTCATGTGTTCCTTCTCATCTTTAGTCAAGGGAGAGAGTTACTTTCTTTAATGTTTATGTTTCAACAAACTTTCAAGGTAAGGTTTTATTATGGGGCCATTGAAGATATGTGACGTCTTTGGATCCTTATCTTCCTTGCATTTTGGCTAGTGATTTTAATGTTGTCACTTTGTTGGGGGAGAAAAGGGGTGATAGTGCTCGCCTAGAGCCTGAACTTTAGTGCTTTTGTAGGATAATATTGTTCTCTTGAATTTCATTGACATCAAGCCTATTAATGGGGTCTTTACCTGGAATAATAGGAGTGGGGAAGTTGTTATTTCAGAATGTATGGATAGATTCCATGTGTCTAGTTTTTGGATGGGAGGAAAGTGGCTAACTAGCTCTAATATTTTAGATGGGTGGATTTCTAATCATTGACTAATGAAATTTGTTGCTAAGTTACCCTAGCACTATATAAAGTCATCTTTTAAGTTTCAACTTATGTGGTTAAGGGATGAATCTCTTTATGATTTGCTTCTTGGATGGTGGCATCTTGGGAAGTTGGCACATTGTACTGCTATGTCCTTCTCGAAGAGGCTACAATATGTGAAGTATAGGTTGAAGCGCTAGAATAGGTAGCACTTTGGTAATGCATTTCAAGAAAATCAGAATGCTCAAGCTCACTTGGATTTGATTACTAGGAAGGTTTAGGAAAAGGGCCTCACAAAGTACTTAGGTTTGCTAGAAGCTACTACGATTAACGAAGTTGAGGAATGGGAATTCAGAGATGAATTTTTTAGGAAACAAAAGTCCTACAATAAATGGCTCTATGTGGGGGATCAAAATACTTCTTTCTTTCACAATTCAATTAAGGATAGAAGAAAAGATAATGCTATATCTTCCCTCTTGACTTTGAATGGTGAGACTCTATCCTCCTCTACTTCTATTTCTATTGAGTTAGTTTGTTTCTTCTCTTCTTTATTATCCAAGGATTCCCCTCCTGCAATGGGGGATGAAGTTGTGATTCTAGATTATATATTGGCTTTGATTACCAATGAAATGAATGAGTCTTTTCTTAATCCTATTTCTTTGTTCAGGATTGAGAATGTTGTATTTTAGATGAAAAGAGGAAAACACCCCTAGGCACGATTGGTTTCTAGTAGAATTCTTTTAAGAGTTCTTATAAGTGATTAAGCTGGACCTTCTAGAGGTTGTTTAGGAATCCCACATGAATAAACAAATGCTAAAGTCCATGAATGCTACTTTTATTTCCCTCATACCAAAGAACGATGGGGCTAATAATCTAGAGTTTTTTAGGCCAATTTCTTTATGTAATGTGGTATACAAGATAATTACAAACTTGATTGTTGAGCGATTGAAACCTTGACTAAGCAGGCTATTTTTTTAGGAGCAAGGTAGTTTGGTTGTCAGTAGGAATATTATGGATGGTGTCATCATTGTTATTGAGATTATTCATTCGATGGCATATTCCAAGGAGAAAGTTAGGTTTATTAAGCTAGATATGGAAAAATCTTATGATCATGTTAAATGGTCTTTCTTATTCATCATCCTATGAGTGTTTGGTTTTCCTAGTGAATTGATTGAATGGGTCAAGAGTTGTTTCACCTTTCCTTCATTTTTTATGTTGATTAATTGTGAACTAATGGAGTTGTTTGGTGCTTCTAGGGGATTAGACAAGGGGATATTTTGTCTCCGTACTTGTTCATCCTAGTGAATAAGGGCTTGGAGAGGTTTATTGGATCTCAACTATAAGTGGCTTGATCTACGGATCGAGTTGGGGAAATAATATCCCTCCTCAGTCCCATCTTTATTTTGTTAATTTGACACTTCTCTGATGGGGAGGACCAGGGTTGAGGAGGATTTTAGGTGACGTAGTGTTCTAGACAATTATTTGGCTACTTCTATTCAAAAGATTAATGAGGGGAATTCTTTTATCTATTTCTTTAATACTCCTTAGGTTATTGAAACGAGAACTGCTATAATTCTATGTTCTAGATTGGTAATCTCCCTTTTGTTTATCTTGGAATTCCTCTTGCTATTTGTTTTCCTGCTAAATTGTTTTTGTAAGGGATTATAGATAAATTCTAAAATTTGTTCAATCATTGGACTTATAGATGGCTTTCTTTTGTGGGTAGAGTGACTCTCTTAAAGTATATGGTGTAGGCTCTTCCTCTATACAGATGCTTTGTTCCATCTACACCTTCTAGATTTATTCAATACTTTGAGAGTTTTCCTTGATAGTTCCTTTGGTGTGTTAATCCTCATAGGAAGTGGAGCTTGGTTAAGTGGGATGCTATATGTAGGCCAAAGAAGGAAGGTGGATTGGGTTCATCACAGACTAATTTAAACGGTAAATTTTTAGTGGATAATTTGTATTGGCAGTGGAGTTCACAACAACATCAATTGTGGGTGAAGTTCCTTGCTTCAAAATACTTGGGTGTGGTTGAGATTGTAAATGTTGTCCAATTTAGTTTAGAGGGGAAGGGTTCTATGATTTGGGGCACCCTCAAAAGAGGAGCCAATTTGGTCAAGTTGGGGTTATGTTTGGATTTGCAGTTATGGGTAGGATGCTCTCTTCTGGTATGATTCCTGGGATTGTCATCCTCCCATTTTTTCTAATCACCCTCATCTGGATAATTTGACTCACCTTTTTGTTGATGTTGGTTAGTGTCGTGTTGTTGATTTTAATTCTCTTCAGACTTTGGGGCAACATAGTGTGTTCAGAATGAAGGATCTGCATGAGTGGCCTCTTGGTGGTGTGGCTAGGGATTTTCAAGAGCTTACTGAGATTTTGTTGGGTTGTGCTTGTAATTATCTTCCTAGGCAAGATGTGTTGGCTTGGGGTCCTAATTTGAAAAGTAATTTTTTTTTATTTTGTCAAGATATCAATTTCTTGATAAGAAATTGTTTGGGAACTCAAAGGTCTCATGGTTGAAATAGGTTTGGAATAATTTTGCTTGGCCTAAATGTAATTTCTTCTCCTTGTTTGTGGTGCAAGGATGATTCCTTACTTGGTAGAATATTTGGAAGTAGGGGATTCAAAGTCCTACTTTTGTTATGTGTGCTAGGCATGAAGAGTGCATTCCTCATCTCTTCTTTTAGAGTCTTTTTACAAAAGTTATCTAGCACTCTTGGTGGAATATTTGCAAAAATTTTGTGTAGAAATGATTCTTCTTTGGAAGAATTTAGAGCAACCTAGATTTTGCTCCTGTAAATACCTCTTTTCTTCTTATAGATTGGATCATTGGTGCTAGTCTAAAATTTTTTCATATTTGGTTGGAGTGCAATCGTTGAATTTTTTTGTATAAGAAATTTCTTGTTAGTCAAATTTGGTTGAGAATTTTGGGAGGTCTTCTAGAAACATTGACTGCTAAGTGTGATTTGTATGTTCCTATTGTCCCTTGTGATCTTGTAATGGAAGTTGTTCTAGGTATTTCTATGGGGGGGAGGAGAAACTTGAGGATTGTGCATCATGGGCCTGACAGGGAGAGGGTTAGTCGTATTAGTCACTGGTGTCCCCTTGCTTTGGGGGAGCCAAAAATTAATTCTAATGGATCATCTAGAGGTAATCTAGTGCATGCTAGAGTTAGAGGTATTTGTAGAGATAGTTCAGGGGTGGTAATTTTCTTCTTCACTGTACATAGAGGTCAACATACTAATAATCTCATGGAGGCTATAGCTATTCTTTTGGATTTAGAACATGCATGTTCCCTTGGTTATAGGTGGATTTTTTGTGAATTTGATTCTTAGGTCATCATTGATATGCTGAATAAGAGGCATTTTTGAGGAGGTGAACTAGTAGTTAGTAGTGGTGGCTAAACAATTTTTTTCTCTGTGCACCACTTTAGATTCTATTGATTTTTATCATATTCCTTTGGAGTGGAATAAGGTGGCCAATGGTTTGGCTAGGTGGTAATTTAAGCAGGTGGCCCATGCTTCCTCAGGACATTCATAATAATGCTTTATTGTCCTTCTTATGGCCTATGAATGGTTTATATTTTGTCTATCTCCTACCACACCCATCCTCATCTAACTCCTAATAATCAATTCAAATAACCTTCAAAAACCCAAAAATAGTGTCAAGTCCTTTCGGTATAATTCTATTGAATTAAGATGTCTTTGTGCATGTTACGTAGGAAAGGAAATCATTACTGATCCCCCAAGGAACTATGTTAGTCCTTTAGGGTTTTCGAAGTTGAGTCAATCATGATTCAATCAATAATAAATAATCCACGATCAAGGTCAATTAGACTATGATGTCCTTGTGCATGTTACATAGGCAAGGCCATCACTGATGAGCCCCCAAAGCATTAGGTCAATCCATTAGGATTTTTCAATATTGTCATAGTCCATATCATTATAAATCATCCTTTGATAAAATCAACATGTTGATCAAACATAAATAGTTATCTGAGTCTCAACCAAATCACAAATCAACAGGCTAACTACCCAACTAGTCTTCAATCCAAACTGATCAATTGCCTAATCATTATCAAAACACTTAACCAATCACTCAATGGTCTTATACAAAAGGTTGCATTGTGAAAACTAGTATTGACATCTTAAACGACTTTCCTCATTTATTGAAACTAGACTTGGTTCTATCATTTGTCTTTTATCGGATGTTTCCTTGAAACCAAACATCGTCATTTATCAACTTTATCATTTCCTTTATATAGGTTGTTGGATGATCAAAACTGAATATGATGTCTTATACAACATGCTTCCATTCCTAAAACTAGGAATTTCCCATCAATCAATCAATCCTATCAATGTTATAATCAAACAATCACTAGAAATTTATCTAAATGGTTGTTGACTTTTTTGATTTATTATTGGTCATATTACTAGACACCTTGAGGATGTCTCAAGAATGATTTAGAGGAGTGATGATGTATCATGCCCTTATTTTTATTTGATTGTTGTTTGTGGTTTGTCTTTCCAAAAATAATGGGGAAACTTTTCTCCTAGTATGCGTCATGGCACTCCTTTTCTATCAATTATCTATTGTTGCAAAAGGATAAAATTGCACACCTTGGTCTATGTCATGCCATGGTGTTTATTTTCCATTTTCCATAATGTAATGCCCAATGATGATAAACATGCAAGCCTAATATCAATCAAGAAAAATATCAACTCCTCTTCATTTTGACTAAATTCATTCTAACATTTATTTCCTCCATGCTCACATTTCTTCTATTCACATCCTAATGGTGTCTTATTACATACATAACCATGTTAGAATCATCATAGACATCATCATAACCATATTAGGCCATCCATATTGCATTGGAAAATACAAAAAAAAATAGCATTCCATCATAAGTTATCGTCCAAATAAGAATCACATGTCATAACCATATGATACCATCCTACATCCATATACTATCAACATATATCTCATTGGATACATCCTATATAATCCTTGCATATAATAAGAAAGAGATAAAAAAAGGATAAGAAAGAGAGGGACTAGACTGAGACTCCTCCACTACTTTTAGTCTAGTGAGAGTGTCATTTGCCATGGATTTGGGTCTGTGTGTATCTTGGTTCCGTCTTTTTTGATGGCACCTAACACTCATAAAAATCTTTATAGTATTGAGCCTCTCATCTTGCCTAGAAGAGTTGATGACCTAGATCGACCATGAGTTTAGGATGCCAATCAAAATAAAATCTAGACACTATTGGTCGACCCTTTATCTCCCAATGATGACCATGTCTCTCTCAATAGTGAGCCTATCTACCTCAGCTTGTAATGCCTAAATCAATGCATGCATAGCTTGGAGTCATGCCTACAAATCTACAATATTTTGATCCACTAACATGCCTCCTCTACCTCCTCCATAGCCTCCAAAATAGGCACATCCTAAAATCCCTAACTCAAATCCTCTCCCATCATAATCTCCTACTAAACTGCGCTCTCATCCTCTCCCATCTCCTCCTCCCCCATCTCCTCCTTAACCTCCTACATGTCCACCTCCTTCTCTCCTTCTAGTTTGTGTCTTTCCTACTCTGCCTCGACCCAAGGACCCTCCTACTTGGATTCCTCTTTGATAGGTCAGAGTTTTCTAACTATTATTTGTCCTCTATCCCTCCTCCATTTGATCCTTCCTCCTAGGTCTCCACTACCATCATCTCCACCATCATCACCCTTGCCTCCTCTACCTCCATCTCCTCCCCTCCCATGTCCTCTATCCATGAATCTTTCATGTGGACCTCTACTCCTTCACTCCACTAGGGTAGGCTAATATTGATTTTTCAATGAATCAGGCATGTGCATGACCCACCACACATTGTACTCAGACGTCTCCCACAAATAAGTAACCTCTATGTCAAAACCCCATTGAAAAATTTTCAAAGCATCAACATCCTACTTTTTCATCACTAATTTGATCATCTATCCCCACTAAGTGATGGGTGATCCCATAATAGTGGTTTACAATTTTTGGCCAAACTAGACACTGAAATTATTATTTTTAACTAAATCTTCACATTCAGGCACCTATAGCGGCTAAACTGTGACGAATTTGAAGATGGTGCAAACTAGAGTCTCATCAAATTTTGTCTCAGATTCTAAAAATATTTTTTCAAAATTTTTGGAATCAAATTAACTTCTTTTTCCATCTCCCACTAAAATAGATTTTTTTCAAAAACAACATTTTTAAAAAAAGTGACTACACCGCATAATGCATAACTTTTTTTCCATGAAGGATAAAATTCTAATTCTTTCAAATTTAGATTTGCAACTTTGATATCTAGTGCTTCCACTTGGTTAGATAGTTTTTATTGAATATTTTTTCCTTAATCAAGTTTCAAAGTCAAACTAATTACAATTCAAACACAACATATGATCAGATAACGCGTAACTTTTTTGTATATGTCAAAATTTTATTTTATTTTTTGTTGGATCAAGGACTTCAATATCTGGTGCACTCATATTTTTCATTTTTTTTTTGATAATCTTCTATTTTTCCACATGTGAAGAACAAAGAAATTCATTTTCAATAAAAACCTATGTTTAATAAAACTTAAAAAAAAATACATAACAAAACCAAAACATATTAAAATTATATTCATTGGATAGCTTGTTATGAGCAATACCATAATCATTTGAAATAAATTTTAAATGAATTCATTTGATCCCCCAAAATCTAAATCAAAAGTGATTTTTTATCAGCATTTTGATAAGTGTAAAGGAGACGCATTTATAGGTATGGTTTAAAACTAGCGAGGTTCTATCCAAGGGGGTTTGATCTGAGGTGATTTGATCAAACCCTCTTCAATTGGAATCCTTAAAATGGAACTTTTTAAGGCTTAAATCATTATATTTTCTAAAAATATGTGATTTCAGCTAAAATTCGTTCCTCTCAGGAATTGTAAACCACTATTATGACAGCACCCTGATCTCTCATGAGGACCTAGCAAAATTTGTTGCACCAATAGGAAACCCCTGCTGCTCCCTAAATTTTCTTAGCACCCACTCTAGAAGGTATTGCTCAATAATGTGTTGTGATTCCAAGGTCCTCCCAATCAAATAAAATTCCTACCAATAATAGGGAAATGTCATTCGTCATCCTCCCATGGCTAAAAGTCCTGATATAGTCCATACAAACGAAGCAAGAAAATCAATCGTGTCATGCCAATACCCGACATCACTAACATTGGTCTATGTGACCACCCCTTTGTACAAGAATAGATATGGTATCCCTATTGCTATTTGTCTCCCAATAGGAGGTTGGAACATAATGATGTGCTCCCAAGCCCAGATCATAAGCAATATTGTACCATAGTTGATGGACAATGCTCCTTTGTAGGAAACATTTTGCAACTAAAAGTATAACATGTCTAGAAGGCATGGCCCCACACATACATCATCCCATTAGTCATCATGCCAATCAACATCTCTCCCCATTCAATAGGTAATCTATGTCCTCGTCGATCAAGAATGGTGATCCACCCAATCATAATGTATACAACCATGATGAATCTCTCACATAGTCAGCTACCACATCCCACTGGATCCCATACTCCCCAATGTCAAGATTTGCAGTGTCCTTATACTCAAAAGACCTCTTGATGGGACAAAACCCATGCTCAAGATCATACGAAACCCACTCCCTACGAATCATGACACAATAGGGAATATTTTGATCTAAATTTCTTTGATACAACATTCAGGTGACTTCACATTCTATCAAATAGGGACAAAATGTAAACATTAAAAAATATCATAGTCCTAGGAACACCATTTTCCATATCAAATCCCCTTCTCCCCTACCTAATTAAATAATTTTAATTATTTAATTAATTTAGTTTCCCCTTCTATTCTTCCTTGACTAATTGATATTTATTAATTACATCAGTAATTAATATTTCACTCTTTAATTAAATAAAATTCTCATTAATTTAATTAATTATTTTTTATTTTCCTATTATAATTAAAAAATTGTTTTAATTATTTACTTATTCATTACCCCTTTTTCCCACAATTTAATTCCCACCATTTCCCTTCACTAGTGAATAATTATTTCCAATTATTTTAATTAAAAGCCAACTTTCCCTCTCCATCTATAATTAAATAGTTGTTTTAATTATTGAGATATTTTCTTTATGTCCTAAATTAAATAATTTTAAAATTATTTTAATTATTTTAATTAAAAGCCAACTTTCCCTCTCCATCTATAATTAAATATTTGTTTTAATTATTCAGATATTTTCTTTCCATCCTAAATTAAATAATTTTAAAATTATTTAATTTACTCTAGCCACCTCTTTTTTTGTGTCAAATCTTATCTCTTATCTCAATTAATTTCACCCTTGATAATATTTTATTACATTTTAATCTCCACCATCCATCCTTAACTAAACCCTATTTTTTCCCTAACCCTATTTCCTTACTTCTCAAAGAAATTTCATCCATTGATCTTCATCATTCAATCTTAGACCTTCATTAAAATTTTGGTTTATATAAAAGAGACATATCCCTTTTATTTCAAACCCTAGAAAACCACTATCTTTGATATTTTTTTGTCACTATTAGTAGACAAAATGGAGAAGAGAAATGAAGGTGATTCAACCACGACATATGAATTATGGTAATCTTGCTTTATTACTATTTATGTTTCTATGTTTGCTTTATTATTGTTTATTTTTCTATGTTCATTTATGCTTCATTTTTAGATTAAGGTCTTTAGGTTTTGAGTTTTATGTATTTTATGTTTGATACTATTGATTCATGCCTTCTACATTGATTTACCTGATTCTACACATAAATCATGCATTATATGTAAAATTAATAATATTCTTTGTCAACTTTATGATATTTGCAGGTAGATGGTTAAGGAGACTAAATGATTCCTTCAATGTCAAAAGTTTGGAGGTTGGATGAATCAACATTAGAATCATTTTAAGGAGCCTACTTGAGGAAACATGGGTACAATAGAAGAGTTTGACAAAATTGGCAACCTGTTTTAAGATGGAGGTAAAGTTAAAATTCAAGTACCCATCTAAGCTTCCAATTCAATTGATGGATTGTGTAGATATAGATTTTTCTCTTGAAGAATCATCTTGTAAATTATACATTTAGATATTTTTATTCTACTGAGGTTTTCTTTCTAAATAATTATATTTTGTCTTATAATTTATTTATTTTCAATAGTGGTGAGAGAGAAAATGGTAGACCTATATATGAATCCAGATACCATTAAAATTCACCGTAAATAATTCACATAAGAAAATTCACCACGATGACAAATTCACCTCACAGAAAATTCTATAGTAAATTGTTGGTGGTGAATTTTCTTAGAGCCAATAAAAATATTCTATTAAACTTTGATAGCCTTTAATATTTAATTTTAAATTTATTTAGTCTAAATTGGAAGATTTGCTAGAGATATAATAACTGGTGACTTATATTTTCTATTTGATTAATTTTTAGAAAAATATATAAAGTTTTATACTTTCTTGAAATTTGAAAGCTTCTTTTTATATTTGAATAGTGGTGAAAATATGTATATTATTAAAAATATATATATATATTTAAAATTTAATCAATATAAATGAAAGGTTTCACTTTTCATTGTGATAATTATATTTTTTTCTCATGATTCTTATTTTTTAAGTTTGATTTTTTTAGAAACAGTTGTCAATAAAAATATGATGGATCAAAATATCAATGAACTAATTAATCATTATTTAACTTCTGAAAATATCCAATACATTAGTATGTTAAATAAAATAGTTATAATATTTATGCCCTTGTAATTCTCTCATATGGGAACCAGGGAGACTAAACCTATGACTTCTTGCCTACAAGAGGATGCTTTAGCCAATTAGGGAGAGACTGAAGCTCATGACTTTTTTCTATAAAAAAATGCTTTAGTCAATCGAGTCAAGACCCTATGCCAAGATTTTTTAAATTTTCATTGTTATTGTGATAATTATACTTTTCCATATTTTTGTTACTGTTTTTAATTTTAACTATTTTTTTTATGTTTTAAAATTTTATAATGAGAATTTCATTAATCAAACTAAAAGTGAAACAATAATGACTAAGCTAATAAGTTATCTCTATTATTGAAGTATGTTTAAAAAATAATATTTATGTTTATATTTATTCTTTTAAGTTTGAACCTTTACTATCTTTTTATTTAATGTGACAATTATAGTTTTTCTCATAAATTTTATTCTTTTTATTTGAAATATTACTTGCTATAATAATAACTAGTGAAAAATCATAGATCTTATTAAGAATGAATCACTACACATTGAGTTAGGATGATTCCATTTTTTGTGGGTTCATTTTTTATGGCAAATAAGATCTATGTTCAAAATGGCCATGTCTCCTACCCTAATGGCAAACTATCCAAACCGACTGATAATCTGCAGGCACATCATCCCTAAACTTCATGCAGTCTCTTGTATTGGAAGCTACAAATGCACCTACGAGCCATTGCAATGCCAATCAAAAACCACCAACAAATTATGCATAAATATTTTGGTTAATAAATTTATACAACATAATCCTAAGGATTTGATTAATTGAATAGCTCATATTTAGGATGATTCCATTTTTCTCGTGTTAATTTTTTATGGCTCAAAGTTTATTGGAAACTTTTTGGTGATTTTAAAAGATGTTTTGAGTTCAATAATAATAAATTTCTCAAGTGTCTAATAAATAATATATTTCACTACAAATAACACTAATAATATTTGAATGTCATTTCTCTCCAGACTTAAAAATCATAATGTCAAGTAAATCTTGGTGATTTTATAAGGTGTTTTTTTTTTAAGTTGATTTGAATGTGGACAATTTTTTAATAAAAAAGTGAATAATAGAAAAAGTTACATTATTTTGAGTGTAATATATTATTAATTGTTTTAAAATTTTAAAATTTAAAAGAAATAATCTAATGTTTGGATCACATCATTTGTGATTTATTGTTAAGTCAAGATCAATCAAGTAATATGTTAATTATTCATAAAATACAAAAGAATGCAAATGTTTTAATCAATCTCCTAATTTACAAATTTTAGTTTAAAAACAATTTTTTAAATTATTAATATTTATTTATCTTATTTTATTTTTCAATTAATAATATTATGTCAATTAATATAATAATTAAATTAAAATATTTTAAACATATTTAATTGATATATAATTTATCATCTAAATTATAGTAGATTAGTTTAGTTCTAGATTGATTTATGATGTTGTTACTATGTTTAATCCTTATTTATGACTATGTTTAATCCTTATATTCTCCTTTCACCAAGATGAGATCTCCATCATCCCTTTCATTTCAAACCCTAGACAACCACAATATTTGATATTTTATTGTCACTATCACTAAGGTTACAACCAAGAATATAAAGCAAATAGAGAAGATCAATGAAGGTGATTCAACCATGGCATGTGAATTATGGTAATACTGCTTTATTACGCAAGCATATAAAGCAAAATGGAGAAGATAAATGAAGGCGATCCAACCATTACAGATGAATTATGGTAATATTGCTTTATTATTGTTTATGTTTCTATGTTCATTTATGCTTCATTAATGGATTAATGTCTTTAAGGTTTAAGTTTTATGTATTTGATTGTTGATACTATTGATTCATACCTTTTACCTTGATTTCTACATATATAAAGAATGTATTATATGTAAAATTATTAATATTTTCCCTCAAATTTATGATATTTGTAGGTAAATGGTTAAGTAGACTAAATGATTCTTTCAATTTCAAAACTTTGGAGAGTGGATGAATGAACTTTAGAACCATTCAAGGAGCCTATTGAAGGAAACTTGGGTTTGGTAACCTATTTGAAGAGGGAGGTAAAGTTGAAATTCAAGTACTTGTAGATGATACTTCTAAACCTACAATTGAATAGATGGATTGTGCTAATACAAATGTTGCACTTGAACAATCACTAGTAAGTTATACATTTAAGAAATTGTACAAAGCAGCAATCAAATTCACTGTGGAAAAATTCACCATCAACAATTCACCTCAAGAAAATTCACGGCCATGAAAAATTCAACCCATTGAAAATTCACTGCCATGAATTGTTGGTGGTGAATTTTCTTACAAATATTTATTCTCTTAAACTTTGATAGTCTTCAATATATTATTTTAAATTTATTTAGTCTAAATTGAAAGATTCACTATATTTTTTTTCCCATAGTTATATATTTCTAATATTCTTATTACTTTTTGTTTGAACTTTTTTTTGTTTCTTTTCTTTTTGATGAGGCTAAGGATATAGGTGTAGACACACAAAATTAGCATTATGCATATTCATTCGCTCATTGAATAAATCAAACACAACAAATCCATTCATCAGGTAAATCAGGTCTTTAGTCCTCAGGTTATTCATTTAAATAAATCAACTTGTCTCACATCAATCTTTAATTAAATAAACAAACTTTATTTAATTAAATCCCCAAATGCATTTTCCATCCTTTTCTGATTTAAATAAATCAAATATTTAAGTCATAAAAGTCAAAATCATCCTAATCATCATTAAGCTAATCTAACCATGATTAAATGCTAATCCTAATCACTTAGATTCTCTATACTTTACCACTTGCACAAATAAATCAATTTATTGATTTATCAAAATCATCATTTTCACTCAATATGGCATTTATGGGGAATATTCCATCAAGTTTGAATTCAAAAGCAAGTTGAAAGGTACATCCAACAAGGCATTTAATGAGCTCTTACATGGCTCTTACATGTCCCTTGCAAAGGTCAAACTCATCATTAACTCTCATTTCAAATTTGAAATTTCCTCCTATTGGGCACATTTCCCAAATCTTGCACATCCTCAAGCCTATCATAGGATGACAAGTGTCCTCATCTCATTGGTCCGATATTTGTCCCACATTCATCCATTTGGCCATTCTCTCATCAAAATAATCTATAAATGAAAGCTTCATCTTTGATCAAATCCTCCACAAATCTCTTGCAAGGTCATTCTCTTAAACTGAGAACTGATTTTGTCTATTTATCATCTAAGCATTCCATATCATCTTCATATCAATTTTATCATTGAGTTGAGGAAAGGATTGGGAAAGGGCTATTTTCTACAATAGCACCAATCCACTATGAGATAAGCATACTTCATGATTTTCATATGTTTATTTAGCTTGCTTTTGTCATTTGTTTGCATTTGGAAAACATTGATGTATTATTTCATAGAGATGAGGTTATTTGCTTTGTTTTAAACTAACCATGCTAATATGTTGGAGGTTTTAACAAGTTGCAGATTTCACCATCACACATATGGTGCTAGAAGGAGGGAAAGTGTATCTTTACTATTGAATCTGACATTTGAAATCAACTTATTATCTTGTTATTAGTACACCATTTGATCAACTTGTTATTTTGTTAGGCATTTAGTTGCTTGAATGTATAATCTTGATAAAATCAGACCATTTCCATTTGTTCAAGTGTTTTTTATATAACCGCACAAGTCTTATAGATCAAAATGTCTAAATATATTTGTAGTAGCATAGTGTACTTGCCACGAAGTCTACTACAATCTATTCACTTCAGCTTAGCGTATATTCATTTTCCTAGCACTGCTTGTACTTACAGACATGTATAATGTTAATAGCTATTTGAAATCTACGCTATTGTTATGATATTAGGAATTGAAAGAATGACTGGGCTGCAATATGTGCAATAGAAGTAAGGCCAATGCTAACTTGTTTCAAATATTTCATTTAAATGGCTTTCAACAAAAGTAAAAAAATTACAAGGTTGCAGAATTTGGTTGTACGTCTATTAAAGCCATTTGATTGAAAAGTTCTAAAGCCTTTTCAGTGAATTTATTCTATGCATATCTTGCATATCATTACATTTCTTTCAGGCATTCTGAAAATAGTTGGTATTCCATAATCATAACTCCATTTTAGCACATACAAGAGCTCGTAGCAAAGGTTGTACACATGCTGATAGCATTTGTTTAAAAGTTTCTAAAGCCTCTTTCAAATCCATTTTGTGCATATTGCACAATCATTGCATTCTCTAAGACCACATCTCTTTCAGACGTTCTGCCAAGAACATCACGAGTCTTGTCTATGCATCCATTTTCTGCGTACACATCTACCAATAGATTGCAATTTCCTGACAGTTTCTAAAGCCTTTTCAGCGAATTTATTTGATGTGTATCCTACAAATGAGACACCATTTATTCCAAGAATTCTATCGTTGAGTTCACATGTCTTACATGTGCTTCCCCATATTGCACAATGAACTATCAATGCATCATTACACATCATAGTCTCACTCCTCCTCAAGCTTCGATCATGCCTACCCAAAAAAATTCCACGCTGCCCCGTCTCCTGAATGCTTGACATGTGAGTCATTTTATGCATCGGTTGTGTGAGCCGTTGAGAGCCGTGAATATCCTACATGATTGTTATGCACGGCCTCTGGGAATCTCTTCCCGTGTGGGCTAAAAAATCATCACCCTTACAAAAAAAAAATGTGGGTTGAATCCTACACAAAGGGACCACAAATTCCTACCAAAAATGTTTAAGGACTGCATGGGGCATGAGGATTATTTGCCTCTACATGAAGTCTGCGTGCATCTCCAACTATAACATCTGATAAAAGTTGGTCGTAGTCTCTCTGGATGTCTGTTGATCCTGGTATATTTCTTGAAAACTCAAAACTAGTTCATGGAGACCCTTTCCTCGCCTGATAAATCTGAATAGTTTGCAGTAAATGTTCTCTCAGCTAACAGTGAACAATAGAGGCATTGTCCCAAATAGTGAAATCAGTTCACAGGCGAACATTCTTTATCCTTTCGGGCAAACAATGACCAAAAGTTAAAAAGGTTTTTTTAAGACACCCTACCCAACCTAGGATGATTAATGCATACAGGCACATTCAGCACTCTCACACCATTGGAATACCAACCACCCCTATCGGTTGTATTCAGTACTTCCTTTTGTCTTCCTGACCAAATAGAATCCTGTGACTTCATTGATTTCTTGGAGCTAGTTGTTCATCATTTTCGGTGAGGATAAAACTTTGTGAGGAGTAGGCGCATACATTAGTAATAGCAATGATGAAAGTTGACTCATATTTCACTTTCAACATCAATTAACTAGGATCAAAGAGTGTGGTTGGAGCATTTATTTCCAACATCTACTACGCTTAGAGGTCTTTCTACAATTCAGATCATCTCATGGAGACAATACAGATTTCTTGCTGACAAGAAGATATGCCATCCCCTCATATTTGATCATATGATATACCATTTTCTAACTGAAGTGACCAGCAGAGGGGCAAGTTTATAATCATTCAAATTACTATCTTAATGGTACACTAATGTCGATGGGACTCTTTTAATATTAATGGAGGCATGGTTGGCGATTAAAACCTGATTGGATTTTTATTTGAGATCAAGGATTTATTTTGTCATAAATTAGGAAAGGATGGGGTGGCATTTGATAGAATCAAATCATAGATGACATTTATATTTTTAAATCACTTATTTACATTTTTGCATACATCCTCCTTAATGGGTTTTTCTTGTTAATGACTTTTTATAGGCCAAGTGAAAGGGATTTGGAATATTACATAAATTGTTATCTATGTGCAATATGAGGACTCTAATAAAATATTCATTTTATTTCTTGAAATTATTAGTATTTGTTTGACGTTAATGATTCAAATGAGTTCAATATTTTGATCCTCACATGATTTCCTTTTTGTCTAAATAGGAAAATGAGGAATAGGAAAAAGAAGGAAAGTGAAGGGAAAACGAAGGAGGGGGAGAGATTCACTTATTGATAATCCATTTATGGATGATTCACTTATTAGCCATTTCATTTAAAATCATTCTATTACTTGAAGTTAGTGCATACAATGATTTTAATTGAATAACTTAATTTTCTTTCTTAATAGGAAACAAAAGGAGGAAGGAGGAGCAGTTTTTATGCAAAGGACTTACAACATTGAAGCATAAGAAGCAATCTTTGGGGGAATCTTGGAGAATTGGACATTGAAACCGAAATTCATTAAGCATTTTTTAATGCTTGGAGCCTCCATTTACTGCTTTAATTTTCTATTTTAGACCAACTAAACCACTAATTTGATCTTTTCAAAGTTGGATTAAAACTTGTTGATGGTGTTTTTATGCACTTTTCAACACAGGCAGTGCATAGGTGCACTACCTCTCTTGAAAGACAATCTTTCACAATCGAGTTGCAGAACACTATCCCAAGGTCTCTCGGATGTCAGGTCCTGACAGTGCTTAGATACCTCAGTAGTTTGATGTGATTTGCTGGAATCACAAGGCGGTCTTATAGAAATACAAAGTATGGGCATAAAGCATGAAGTTGGATCTTCGAAAAGGAGTTTTTAGCATGAAAGCAGTTATGCCTTGGCTGCAGGTTCAAACATCATTCTTAAACTCTATCTGGTTATTAGATTTTTCTTTATAAAGTGCAATGAACCTTGGTGTTGTTCAGTTTCCAAAGAAAGTGAAAAAGAGCGAAGGGGAAGAAAAGTTCCTAAGCCTAAAGCTTGCTGCGAACAGTGAGAATGGGGTCCCTGCAATGGACAATTCCTTCAAAACAATATCCCACTTAACCAGGGATTTCATAGTATCATGGAAATTGTGCAATCTTCTAAGGGCTACAGATTTTTATCCTTCATCCACCACATACATGCATGAACTAAAGATAAGTATTTGGGCCAGCTTAAATCAGATCCAGGCTAACTTTGCAAAGCTATTTACCTTCAGCAAACAGCAAAAAGTATGGACTAAGGGATCATCAACAAAGCAGGAATTTTCATGGATAGCCAAAAACATTCCTAAGATTATCCAAATAACATGAACAACTAACTAAACAACAAATAGATCTAAGCTAACATCTAATATTGGAGAAGTGAACCAAATAACATGAGAGAAAACAAGGAAATGCACCAAATCAATGCTATTTCTTATAAATTTCTGCAGCATGTCTTTACAACAATTCAACTCTCTTTTGCAAATGAGAGGAGTGCTCTATTTATAGCTTTTTAAAAGTCAAATGAATGGCCAAGATTCATTACAATTGTGTGGCCACGATTCATTATAAAATAGGGTTTCACCTACCCCCAAATAGATTTACAATTAAAAAAACATCTTTTGTCTTTTCCCTATTTTGTCATCTAGTGGATGACACTATTTGCATTTCCACCTATAGCTGATTGATGTTTCTTTGGCTGTAGCTACTTTTCTGGGAGGTCTTCTTCCTTGGCTGGGCTGTCTGGTTGCTCCTCGGAGGCTGCGTGTTCAATATGCTTGAGGATTATGGCTTGGAGCTTGTCTACCTTGAGGATTTTGCATCTCAATGCCTGGTAGCTCCATTCCTTGGCATTCTCTTCCAACCGCTTCCAATCCTCGTCATACTTTGAGCCCTGATCTCTGAAGAGCTCTGATCTATCGAAGGCACAGACAGCGAAACTCAAGAAGTCCGTTGTGATATCTCCGACTGTCCCGTCCTTCATCCTTTCCTCAAAATATGACCTAACCTTCTCTGCATCCAATTGCACCGTGGGCATATCATGGCCCGTTACCATCTTGAGGTACTTGGCGCATTCCACTCAGATTTCTTTGATCCATGCAATATCTGGATCCACCCTGCCCTGGATCTGCTCCATCCTCTCTTTACGGTTGATGAGATCTCTGCGCCATATGTCAACCAACCAGTGATCCTCCTTTTTCAATTCTAGCTTCTCTTCCCACGCGCTTTCTGGCATTTGAAGGATGGCCTCAACTTTCGGGAAGGTAGAGTCGTAGATTGCAGGGAAGCTGGTGCAGAGCTTCTTGGTGCTTTCCAAGGCCCGAACCAGGTCCAGTAACTTGTTGGCTATCTGCACAGCCAAGCCGATCCTTATGTTTCCGACCTTAGTAACCTGCTGGAACCAGTCCTCTGTGGTCTTCTCTAAGTTTTTCCTCCTTTCTAGCTTATCTATCTGCTCCTTGGAGAGTAGCTGTGGCGTGGCCGTCGAGGTAGTGGGGAGGTCATCTATTGAAGACCACTGCTGGATGTAGTCAATTAAGGCAGCAACCTGCGCCTTAAGCTCTTCCTTGGTAACCTTGTCTTGTTTAATCAGGTGCACTACCGTGGCCACCGACTCCTCTAGATGTCTGACCTTCTGTTCCCTGGTTGCTGTCCCTAAGTTGATCGTGGAGATATTGTAACTTACTCCGGCTTGGCCAACAGTTAGCGTCGCTATTTGTGCAGCCAAGAGCCAGAAGCGTCCATGGTTATCCTGGAACGGACCTTAGGCTTCTTCTCCTTCTTTGTTGTGGCTAGAGATTGAGCCAAGATGGCTTCCAACCTCGACCTTGGGTCGCTCAGGACAGGAGTAGCCTTTTCAAGTTGCTTTTCCAGCCAGTCGGGCATGGCGGATTTATCCTCAGGTGTATCATGGCTACCTTCACCCATCTCAGCCAGAGGCAAGACTTCTGCTTCCTTTTCCTTTTCAAGCTCTTCCTTTTCCCTAGCGGCATCCTCCTCCTCGTCAGAGTCTTGATAAAGTACGAGGTGTTTAATGGGTGCCTCGGTGGTCAATATCTGGATGGGATCCTATTCTTTGGCTGCCGCTTCTCCTTTCTTCTCTTCAGCGGCCTCAGGTTCTGGACTCTTCACAATATGGGTCTCAGCCTCAATGATATCCCTTTTTGGCTGCTCTTCTTGCAGCTGCCCCTGCTCACCATGTAGCGACTGTTCTGTCTCCTCCCCAATATTTTTAAGCTACTGAGCCAACTCTTCTTCCTCATCCTCAGAGAAGACCTGAATAATTTCCTTGGCATCCGAGCCATCCTCTCCGTCCCCGCTCTCAGAAGAGCCTGTCTCTTCTTCCTCGTAGGCAACCTTGTCAATGGTTCTACGCTCAAATTCAGGTTGCTCATAATAATCATCGACCTCCTCTTCGACAGGCTTGGAAGCCTCATGTTCCAGTTCCTCCATCTCCTTGGAAATCTACATTGTGGCCTCCATGGCCGGCGGACCTGTTGGTGGTTGCGAAGGCTGAGATATTGCAAGGGCCTGGGCCAGGGCTGCTTGGAGAGCGGGGTCCATCAGGAGTTGTGAGAGCTCAGGAGGAAGACTCTGCAGGTGCCGTGTAATGGCCTCGGGCATGCTAGAAAGGGGAATAGGTGATGGTATTGTTGCCAGAGGCAAGGACGTGATGGGGGACATGGCGGCAGCAGAGGAAGGGGAAGTAGTCATGCTCGAGGAAGAGTCGATATTGATTATGGACCCGGCCGGGGGCGAAGAGGCAAGGTGAACAGAAATGTCCACCGCCGGCGGAGATGAGGCGATTGTGGCCTGAGAGGCGGGCAGCGCACCAGTTGAGGGAGGAAGGAGCAAGGAAGGCCGTGTCTCTGTTATAGTCATTGTCTGCTTGAGTCTTTTGGGGGATGAGCCTCCCGTGCCTATTGCTATTTGCTCTTTGGGGTCCGCAGACTGTGCTGTTTCTGCTTCTTTCCTCTTCTGGGACCTGGTGATAGGGGAGACTTGGAAGTCTCACCAGCTGATGGGGAGGCGGCAACGTCCTCCATGGCGCTTGGCTCACTTTTGAGTGCTTCATATGTTAGAGTCACCCCCTGTTGTTTCAGTTGTGCCACTTGCCCATCAACCCACTCCTTCGTGCGAGCTATGATTGGCTGCATGATGGTATCGAGGTCCTCGACCTCTTGCTCGTCCCAGTCGATGGAGGGGATTGCCAGGTCGGCAACCGCAGGGTACCTCGGGTGCACAAGGGTGGATTCATCCTCCTCAAGCTGATCAGGCACTAGAAATAGCTGCACCCTCCTCAAAAACTGTATTGTCATCCGCATGTAGTGTCTCTTGCGAACCTCCTTATCATCTCGACAATCCGCCCAGAAATCTTCAACATGGTACTGGTGGGCGTATGCTGGCCCTAGCACCTTCCTGACGTGGCCATGGGGGTCCATCCGTGGGCGAGCCGTGTACCATTCAAAGTTATACTCTTTGAGTTCCTTTTCTAAGTTGTCGGCGCATTGAGATGTTTGCAATCGATAGAGGCCTTGGCCGAGGGTCATGGGATAAGGGATCCCTGCTACGTGTTTCTGGCTGAAGACCGCTTGAATATGTTGGAGCTGCCGGGAAAGCTCCAGGAGGATGATCCAGTCGTTTGGGTATCTTGGCAGCCTGTTCGGTCATTCCGTGAATCCCTGGGCACGGATGTAAGTGAACTTAGGGAACTGAATGTATAAGAAGGCATACTCCTTCAGGAGTGCCCTGGCGCTGTGAGACACCCTTCTCTTGAAGTCCCCGGCCACCAATCTGATAATGTGGCCTATGAAGGCATCATTGACTTGGCAGTACTCCTTGAAGTAGCGGTATTGTAGCTGAGGATACCGGTCAAAAGGCTTGAGCCCTCATTTGTGATCCCCATCCGGCACTGTGAAGAGTCCACTATACTGCCTCTGACCTGCCAAGGAGTACACTAGGTACGAGGTCATGTAGAACTTGTTGCTTTTCTTGACATTTACGAATTGCTCGTGGAAGCAGTTGCTGATAATACTCCCCCAATCGAACGAGCTCTTGGTCTTAACGTCCTCATTTCCCCGTATGATTTGCTCAATATAGTAAGCCATCCACTCCTAGAAGTAGGCAGCTAGTGGGAGGCCCATGACCCTGCTTAGCATGGTTACCAGGTCATGATAATCCTCTTGGAAATCACTGCGGAACAACTCTTGGGGAACCTTTGCTGCGCTGCCCTGTTTTTCCTTTAATCAGTAAATGTTGATTGACTTCTTGATGCCCAATGGATTGGCATCCCACACCACCTGACATTGCTCTAAAGTGGGGACTTGCATATGTGGGAATGTAGGAATGTGGAATGTTTTTGTAATTCCTTCCGGAGACATGTCGGCAAGGATATTCCCTTCTTTGTCCACGATCGTTCGCGTGTCCATCTGGTAGGCTTCTCGACAAGCCATTACCAGCTCAGGTGCTATTAGAGAGGGAGGGAAGCCGGCAGCATTGGCAATTCCACTTTGGCGTATCAATCAGGCATTCTTTGTTTTAGGGTCGACCTTGACCCTCTGGGTGAACTCATCTATGTCCACCTGGCCTATATTGGTGTCCGAGATCTCCTTCCAGTCAGTCGAGACCTTTGACTGGATCGACTCACCTTGAAATTGAAACTTCATTTGGTCTTTGTCTTCTTTCCCTAGAGCAACCCTTCCGGACTTCTTACCCTTGTCCTTTTCGGTAGAGGCCCCCGAAGTTCCTGCGGCCGATTCCATATATCCTGCAGGCAAGGGTGAAGTTAGCACGAGAAACACCAATAACATTAATGTTAGTCTGTTTTGTGAGCATATTATATAACTAACCATTCAAATGCATCATAAATTTAATTCTCAGACGATATCGATTTCATTTTAGGGCAATTGAGAAATTCGGGCCTGGAGGGCCGGACTTCCCTAGCAGGAATGCTGTCAAGAAGGGAAAACACGAGCAAAAGCTCCCGGAGACCCCCGTTGGCCAAATTTTGATGTTCTAAGAGACCCATGATGAAGAATGGCATGATTTAGGACGTGGGTCGAAGTCAGATTTTCAATTTGGATTGATTTGGGTCGATTTAAAGGACCTCGGAGGTTCCAGGCCGGAAGGCAGTCAGGCGAAGGAAACCGGCGGCGGTGGACATCAGACGGAAGTCCGGATACGGAAGTCCGGAGGCCGGAACCTGGCAAGCGAAAGGATGGCCTATTCTAGGTTTGGTTTAACAATTTAAGACAAGACGACACTTGGAGCACCGGGCCCCGGTGGCTGGGAGGATGCCAGCTGACGGCCACCGCGTAATCTTTGATCATTTTGAATGGCTGCGGTGAAGAGAGAACCGGAGCCCGGAGGGCGGCGAGCCGACGGATGTTCGCCACCGAGGGACTTTGCAATGTGGCCCAGCGGTGACGGCAAGGTGAAGCTCGGGCTCCGGCCCATGGGAGGATGCATGGGGATGGTCGCCGGGGTTATGACAACCCACGAATGGCGGCGGTGAAATGCGTCCCGGGCCCCGGGAGGCGGACCGACGCGAGTTGCAGGCCGCCGCAAATATTTGGCGATGTTTTCAACGGTGGCGGTGAAAGACGGACCAGGACCCGAGCACTAGGGAGACGGAATGACGGCTACCGCAAGGTACAGGTAGCGATGGTCCAAGAGGCCTCCGGAGTCCGGGAGGCGGGGCGCCGCAGGGTGACAGCGGCCGTGATGTGTTTTGGCAGGCTCGGGCGACAACGGCGGCGAAAGGCGAACCAGGGGGCGTAGGTCGGGCAGCCGGCAAGGGTCCACCGTGAGTGACGGCGGAACCGTCACGGAGTTCCGGGGATGGAACTCTGGACGGCCGGGCCCGAAGGGTCGCGGGGCAGCGAGGAGGACGCCGGAAGACGCCGGTCATGAGCGTCGGCGGAAAGCTGGAAGCGGCGGCCTGAGATCCGGGGTCCGGAGGCATAGAGGGCGCACAAAAAGAAAGGCAATTCTTACGAAGGGCGCAAACGGTGAAGGCGGACGGCGAAGGCTGGAACGGGACCCGGAGGCCGGGGAGCCGACGGAGGTTCGCCGCCGAGGTCAGTTTAAGAAAATTGAGCGGCGAAGGAGGGGACCGGGCCTGAAGGGGCCGGTCGCCCTACGCGATGAACAGCCGCGCAACGGGCGAGTTCCAGGCCGAGAGGGGGGAACATTGCGATGAACCTGGGCGAATTTGAGGACATGGGTTTCGAGCGTGACGAGGGGTTGTTCATTTTACGTACCTTAATTCATTGCTTATTTTAACCAAAATCCACAAAAGATTAAAAAATAGCGGGAGAGCGAACAAGGATGGCCTACCTCGAGCTCGCCAAGTGGGAAGCTGATGGGATTCACCAGCAGGGTTGACGGAGCGACGTTGACGCTGATGATCGCGATGGTGCAGATTGCAGTGGGCTCCAGACGCTAGCTCTATCGATTCGCTCGAATTTGCAAAGTTACAAATGATATTAGGACCCACGTTTATATACCCAACCGCTCATTAATGGTCACATTTATTGCACATACGTCCGCGCGAAAAGTTGGTGAGATTCAAATTTCAGTCAGCGGCGGCGGCGACGGGGTGACCGAGGCCTGGAGGGCGGGGCGCCGCATGGAGTTCGCCGCCGAGAGACTTTAGTTTGTGTTGCGACGGCGGCAGCGAAAGATGCCCCGGGGCCCGAGAGATGGGCGGCCGACGTAGGATTGCCGTTGCGGATGGCGATCCCAGGACGAAAGTCCGAAGGCAGACTTCCAGCGCCCAGGGCCCGAAGGAGCAGGGGCCGGCCGGGAAATCCCCGAAAACCCCCCAACAGTAACCGGCCGGGTGGGCTCCGGAGGGCAGAAAGACGCCCGGGAAACGCCGCCAGGGCGGTGAACAAAGGGGGGAAGCCCGATAGGGGAACCCCGGATGGGCCCAGGGCCGCCCCAGAGCCAAAAGGGCCCAAGGAATCCATGAGGCCCCGGAGGGCATCAAAAATCAAAAGGGAAACCACGGTCATTTTTAGGATGAAACTTTAGGGTAATATCGACCATGCAAAATGTCAAAAAAAGAGGGGCACGCAAAATGAGGCGGCCCCGACAGACCCGACAAGGTGAAAGAAAAGAGGGTCCCCGTTCCGAATGGGGCATGTGTGCTGAGGGCACAACAAAACTGAACCTTAGACACCTACTATATTTCAATTTTTGCTAAAATTGAACAAAGCAATTTCAAACATTTCATTTTGGTGCTTAAAACGAACTTGAATCATTTCTTTGAAGGATAAAATGAACATGTGTCTTTTGTGTTTTGTAATCTTTTATGCAAAATAATCTCACCTAAAAAGGCGTATGCACTTCTCTTATGCTTCACGATGACCTTGAGAATCAAAAGTCTTTTTGATGACATTAAGTTGCATAAGAGATTGCCTCCACACTTGGATTTGGGTTTAAAATTGAACAAAAAACTTTGCGAGTGTGAGTTAGGTATTTCACGTGTGTTCTGCTTTTGTTTCTAAATGAAGGTCGACCGAACTACAGATGTGCTTGCTCACTATTTTTTACCTTTAGAGGGGCCTACCTAAGAGACAAATCCCAAAGTAGAACTCGAAGGTCACTCCAACCGGTTTTTCATTCAGGCCGGTATATAAATGGATAAGACTAACTGTCAAGTCCTCATGGTATGTAGGCCTTAGCTATACAGTGTCTTTCCAAATGGGGTACTACCCTAAAATGTATAAGAGCCCCTAGTAGGATTGATTAAAGCCTTTAGTGGCTTGCTGGATGCTCGCAAGGTGCCATGTCCCCGATGTTGTGTCATTAAGAACCTTGTTTGTAGTAGCCATCTAGTCCATCCAACGAGTTTATCAAAGTGGTGCATTGGAACTTAGATTCCAAGAAGTTACTTGCCATGTCCGATCTTGGTTAGAATAAAGAGGTTAAGACTACATTCTTAACATACCTTTATATTTTTCACTTGGTTGCATGTAAAATCATCTCTTCTACTATGAAGGGCTTGAGGCAAGCCCACTAATAAAAACGTACCAATTGAGCTAGGATGTTACATTGCTTGGAAACACAGTGTTTAATCAAAAACATTGGGAAACCAACATTTCAACGAATCATCAAATCTCAAACCCTTTAGGAGAATCAAATATCCTTGAAAAAATTCACTTGTTATTGTTTTCCCTTGGGATTCATATCCTTAGAAGCTTCTAAGCATTTGGATTTCATCTCAATTTTCTTCTACTAAAGTCAACTTTAGGTAACCTTTGCCTTGATTTCCTCGATTTCTGCATAATGCACTTTGTGGGATGAAAGAGAATTAGGACATTGGACATTCAGTTGAAAACTTAATCAAGAAGTGTTTTTGGTAAAAAGAATCCATTAAGCAAATATTAAATCAATTGGACCCCACATATGTGCTTGGCATCTTTTAGTCATATGGTTTTCATGCAAACATTGGTCTTTTGATTTTGAATTACTTTTAGAGAAAGGCATGTTCTTCACTATCTTGGCCTAGTAAACAAGTCCTTCCTAGATTCATTTAGGATCAAATTAGACACTTCATTCATTCAAACATTTATCAAAATCCATCCCACCAAACAACTTTAGAGCTTTTGGAAACATCATTCCAGACTTGGGTAAAATCATCAAAACCAAAATCACCTTGTTTAGTTAGGAATATGGGAATGCATCCTTTCTCATACCTCTAATTAAATCAGAAATCCTTTGAACAAGTTCATCCTAAGATAACATCTTACATCTTAGAGTTTACAAGTCCATTATCCAAATCAAAAGCAATCAAAATCAAACCCTAAGTCTAGCATTGATCCAAATTCCCTAAAATGTTCAAAACTCATATCATTCAACCCTTTCATCCTTCATCTCATCATTAGTCCTAAGAACCTTAGAGGTCACTTTTGCAACAAGGTCAAAACACAAGGAGAATATGGAATATAAACTTGATCCATACATCATGAGTAATCCAAATCAAATGAACTTTGAAAGCCTTACAATGGCAATTGATTATCAACACTCACATCTATACAATTCGTACATGGGATCATTACCTTCTACAAATGTTAATGGTTCAAAAAATGTGAGTATGCCCAAATCAAAGATTGGAACACATTTCTCAATGTTAGATCTAAATCCAAACCTACAAGTTTTCCAACCAAACAATCAATGCATGAGCCTTCAAATGAACAACATCATCCCACCAAATCCATACATGCCAAATGAGAATGTACCAAGTACAAGTTTTTGAAACATGAATCTGGAAAACTTTGGGATAAATATGCTTGCAAATCATACGAATACTGTTCAAAATCGGAACAAGATGTTAACAACTCCAAGTCAAGGCAATGTGATTCCCAACATCAACAATTGTCAATTTCAACCTATCATGCCAAATCTAAGTGTCATCCAAAAGTAGAACATTGTCCAAATTCAAACACCACAAGTGTGCATCCCAAATCTGCTTGAACAAAAACCAAATCAACTATATCAAGGGAGTCAAGATTGAAATCAGGATCAAATTTGGTGAGATCAAATTGCTACACTTACCAAGATAGTTGAGTCATTTTTCCAAGAGAAAACATAATTCCTTAGTTTAGGTCTTCCCCCTTTAGCTAGCACCAATCACTGCATCCAAATCAATCCACCTAACACCAATCAAGTCATCACATCAAATCCTTTGAATATACCATCAACATCACACCAACAGATGGTATCCAATCAAACAACAACATCGATCCAAAAAAATCAAAACATGGTCTCCCAAGGGCCTATCACCTTGGTCATTCTGACCATTCCTATCACCTCGATCACTCCAACCACCACTATCATTCCCATCACATCTCAAAAACTCACGATCACTCCAAACATATCTTAGAAACTCATCACTACATCCAACACAATTCTAAATCCACCAGCACTACCACCAAAACCAAACGTAGCAAGACAATATGACATTGCACTAAACGCTCACCAATCCTACCAAAAGGCCATCAAACAATATCTAGCCACGCGACAAGCAACACAAGCTCAACAAGTGCAACAAGCCTCTAAAGCTACCCAACAAACACAAGCACAAACACAAAAAATGACAATTTTTGAGAACAAGGATCAAGATCAATCCATCACTGAGCACCTTGAAGTTGTGTCTACTTCATCCAAAGATCAAATAAACATAGGTCAAGAGTCACTTTTCAAGCGTGATCAAAATACACCAACGATACACAACAATGATCCAATTCGAAAAATGTCAACATCACATGACTATATGGTTGAAGACATTCACAATCCCTTCACCACAATTGTTGAAAACAATGATCAAGATCTCTCCATCGATGAGCACCTTGAAGATATTTTCACCCCATCCGATGATCAACTCACCATACATCAATAGCCACTTTTTAGCGATTTATTTCAAGGAGTGTTAGGATGGTTTGATCCTATTGACATAATGCACGATTCATTGACCTATGATCATATTGAAAATGTCCCTATGTCAACTTATGAGTTAGAGGACATATCTCAAGAATTCATTCCAAAGCATGATCAAATTCTTTCACCAAGGTCTAGCAATGGTCCTCTCTAAAACATGTTGACCCCCTTTGACCTCATGGTTACGGATACTGAAGGAACCCTGAAGTTGACATTTGAAGATATTGAACCACTTACTATGTCTAATGATGACATTCAAGAACCCTTTATAAGCAATCCATCCTTTGAAATTGACCCATGTCAAGAACTTGATCGAAAGCATGTCGAAAGCAACTCCGAAATCATTCAAGATCAAGAATATGTATCTTCTAGATACTAAACTAATCTAATGGAAACTCTCCTATCTATGCAAGATGATTATATCCATGTATCACATACTCTGCCAGCTACCCATGAGATGCTTTCTTTGGATGGACACATAGATAATCTTTCTTCAGAACAAGATTCTTTTACTCCTGACATTATTACACAAAAAAAGCAGGTTATTGATTCCTATAGTCAAACAAAGTTGTCAACATCAGGATTTGATATATCCCAAATTTGGAGTAAGGACATCATGAATAAAGATATACACCATTATCCATTCAAGGAAATAGGTATGACATAACAAGATATTCCAAAGTTGGCAGAGTAGCAAATTGAACTAACATCACCTGCAATGGCCATTTCTCAGAGAACGCATTCTAAACAAGAGCTCTCCAAATAGGAAGAATCAAAGCATGAAGGTACTACTTCTACCATACTGGGGGTAACTTCATCTCAAGAAAACGTCAACATAGGGAGCATGGAGAATTTTTATGGTGAAACCATTTCCAATACTACAACCAGCCATGTCATGAATCTTCATCCACCCATCACCCCATCCATGAATTGGGACCAACATCAAAAGGAAGATTCGAATCAAAGTACGAAGAACGTTATCAAAGAAAAAGAAGCTGAGAAGCATAATGGACAAATCAAATACGCATGGATACCAAAACATACAAAGAAAGATTATCCCTATCAAACTCCATCAGTCAAAGAAACTATGGGGCAAAACAAAAATGGGAAAAGTATCCATCAAAGGGGTCCACAAAAGAAAAAGCAGGCTTTTCAAGCAACGTAAAAAGTATATCAAGTAGTTGGTCCTAATTCAATGCACACTTTTGTATCCACCCATCATTTCTCATCTTCCCAAGTTTGGAGAGTCAAAGGTTCTAAACTGTCAACCAATCCATCTTTTATCCCTAAACACACTCCATCCTTGCCTCCATGCATGATATCCAATTCTCACATTGACCATGTATTGGCAACGACCCTTCATCATAAGGATTCAGAAGGAACTTTATCATGATGTATGCTCAAAGACAAAGTTAACCCTGATATCAATAAAGAAAATCAGGAATCCCAAAAGCTGCACTCAAGTGCACGTATCTTAACAAAGCATCTTCAAGTAGGATATCAGTGGCACATTATGACAAGGGCATGTACATCAGAAACACCTTGTGATTCAACATGAACGTAAATCTTTCAGAAAAACCAAAAAAAATCAAAAAAAGGATTGAAAACAGTAAAGAGAAAAAAATCGTCCTCTACTGAAAACCACATGGGCGACACTTTAGGCAAGACCATGACAAAAACCTGGAAAATAGGCGTCATGTGTAGAATCAAGCATCTACGTGTGCCAATTCAAGAGAAAGCATCTCATCCCATTCGTAATAAATCAAACATTTTATCCATCCCATCCATAATAAAGCCAACATTCCATACATCTTATCCATAATAAATCCATGCATCTAGGAACCATTTATCCAATCCATTTTCATCCATCTGCATCCATCATCCAAGTTATCTTGATCTTGATGAAAGTTTGGGGCACACTTTACACTTGCTTATGGTAAACATTTTGACAGGGGTCTCTTTCATTGATCCTATCCTATCCAACGTTATCTAAGCCATGAAGCACTATCCAAATGAGCATTCGTTATCTAAACACCTTATCTTATCACAAAATAATCCTTGGCATCCTTTGTGTGCTTACTATATCGATCCATCCATACGCCTATCCAAGCATCCATCCAATGGAATTCCATACATTGCTAGACACTAGGGGAAAATATTTTACATCTTGCTTCGAGAATAAATCTTGATCTATATCCTCCAACTTATGTGGCAATCCGAACATTGGCAAACGTGAAACAAAATTGGTCAAGCATTTGTGATCCAAAATCCAAATCACTAGCCTATGGCATATTTTGACAGGACAATGTTCTTTATCAAGCTTCATCGAACATCGAGTATCGATCCAAATAATCAATATCAATTGCATCTAATTTACACTTCAAACATCACGCCAAATCATTTGAACAACTTTTGTTCCAAAATCAAGCTTCATCAATCATGATCAATCAAATCCAATCAAAAAATCCATCATCTTGGGATATCCATCCCAATCCTTGTGTTGCTTAACACTATCCTTGCATTGTTGTGCATCCTCAACAATGTTATCGTCACCAATCCTAATCAATAAAATTTTTGCATTCTTGTGTATCCTCAACAATTTTATCATCATTATCATCAATCCATCGATTCGACCCGTCAACCTTAGCTTGGTCTTCAAAAAAATCCCAAAAAAATCATTGATATCGTCACACACACCCTTATCCAAATCGTCAAAATCATGCAAAAATCCAAAAACATCAAATTATCAAAAAATCCAAAAAACATCCAAAAAATCCCAAAAAAATCAAAAACATGGTATCCAAACTATGTTGTCTCTGAGCTTAAATGTAGGCAAGGCTAACCTTTGATCAGCCCCTGAGACATCAAAATCCAAAAACATTTGAAAAACATCAAAATCCAAAAACATTTGAATCACATCAAAATCCAAAAGCATTCGAAAAACACAAAATCCAAAAACATTCGAAAAACTCAAAATCCAAAAACATCGCAAAAATCAAAAATCAAAACAGTTGAAAAATCCAAAACCCAAAAACAGCCTCAAAACATTCCAAAAATGTCAAAAACATCCAAATATTTGAAAAAATCCATCCGTCTCATCTCGCTTTCACCCGCAATAATCAATCATCCATAATAAATTGATCGTCACCTTCATCCTTTGGCAAAACAAATAGAAACAATCATAGCAATCTACAAAAGCAAGCTTCAATTGTAAAATCAAAAGCAAACAACAAAACCGTTGAACACAAAATCAAACTCTTGATCATTTTCATACATGACAATCAACCTTGTATCAACAGCCTATCAATCAATTTATCAAACCATCATCATCCTATACAATGCATGTCCTAGCATATATCATTCCAACAATGGGCATCATTTTTTATATCACCTTGGATTCTTATCCTATCAAAACAAATCCCTTTGGCTAGAGATATGAAGAACACTAGCTTGTTTGTGTACTTGATCTTTTCTTTTGATTCATCTTATTGTGCTCATTCCAAGGACCTCTCGATGATATCCAAACGAAGGATTTAGAGATATAGGAATGGGGCAATGATCATTATCTTTTGTTTATCGTGGTTGTTGGACGATCTTGTAAAATAACTCGGTGAATACTTGCTTCGTTAGGTACGTCCTCACAAGGTTTAATAATGTCAAGTGTGAACAAGAATACTCCTATTTGTTTGTCGAGTCAAAGTCCACCGCACTAGGTAAAATGCCATCCTAGTTCTTTATACCTTGATGCATCGTATCTACGTGTGTAATCAAACATAAGGTAAGTAGCCATTTTAAAGTCCCAATACTTGATAAGCGAATCATCATCATCATCATCTATCATCATCATCATATCTAATAAAGTTTCGTCAGATCATGGACTTGTTGGATCCTCTTGTCATCATCTCATTTCCACACTAACATTACATCACCAATGCATCCATCCTACATCTATCCTGCATCCACAAACCATCATCATTTTGCACATCATCGCACATGCATTTTCATCATCATAATATAGATCTGTTAGTCTAAGCATTTGCATAAATCATCCATTGCATAATCACAGCATATCACATCATCCATCTCATCCATCATCACATCATATCATCATTTAAGTTGTTTAGGATAATATAGATTTGTTATTCTAAGCATCTTAAAATCATCTCAATTGCATCATCATCCATAACCATCCATTTTGAACCTCTTTATCATGAAATTGACCCTCAAATCAAATATTTTCGCTCGATCTCTCGAGGGGGAAATGTACCAGTGTACTTCTTTCCATTGGGGTATCTGAAAAATCAGAAATTTTTTGAATTTTGATCGCGGTAAGATTATTCTTTGAACCAACGCAACAAGTACATTGCTTCAAATAGGGGAAAAATGTAGACACACAAAATTAGCATTATGCATATTCATCTGCTCATTGAATAAATCAAACAGAACAAATCCATTCATCAGGTAAATTAGGTCTTTAGTCCTAAGGTTATTCATTTAAATAAATCAACTTGTCTCACATCAATCTTTAATTAAATTAAAAAAAAATTATTTAATTAAATCCCCAAATGCATTTTCCATCCTTTTCTAATTTAAATAAATCAAATATTTAAGTCATAAAAGTCAAAATCATCCTAATCATCATTAAGCTAATCTAACCATGATTAAATTCTAATCCTAATCACTTGCATTCTCTAGATTTTTCCACTTGCACAAATAAATCAATTTATTGATTTATCAAAATCATCATTTTCACTCAACATGGCATTTATGGGGAATATTCCATCAAGTTTGAATTCAAATGCAAGTTGAAAGGTACATCCAACAAGGCATTCAATGAGCTCTTACATGGCTCTTACATGTCCCTTGCAAAGGTCAAACTCAGCATTAACTCTCATTTCAAATTTCAAATTTCCCCCTCTTGGGCACATTTCCCAAATCTTGCACATCCTCAAGCCTATCACAGGATGACAAGTGTCCTCAACTCATTGGTCCAATCTTTGTCCCACATTCATCCATTTGGCCATTCTCTCATCAAAATAATCTATAAATGAAAGCTTCATCTTTGATCAAATCCTCCACAAATCTCTCGCAAGGTCATTCTCTTAAACTGAGAACTGATTTTGTCCATTTATCATCTAAGCATTCCATATCATCTTCATATCAATTTTATCATTGAGTTGAGCAAAGGATTGGGAAAGGGCTATTTTCTACAATAGCACCAATCCACTATAAGATAAGCATACTTTATGATTTTCATATGTTTATTTAGCTTGCTTTTGTCATTTGTTTGCATTTGGAAAACATTGATGTATTATTTCATAGAGATGAGGTTATTTGCTTTGTTTTAAACTAACCATGCTAATATGTTGGAGGTTTTAACAAGTTGCATATTTCACCATCACACAATAGGATAGACCAAAATATAAATGAACATATACAACAAGATTTAGCTGGTGATTTATAATTGCTATTTGGATTCATTTCCCAGAAAAATATAAATATATCCTTTCTTAAAATTTGAGAGTTTCTTCTTATTAATTTTTTTTCTGATAATTATATCTTTTTATAATGTAATTTTTATTTATGTATAATATGATTTATTTTTATTATAATGTTTAGTGAGAATATAGATTATTATACAAATGAGCTATTATATTCGAATAGTGGTAAAAATATTTATATTATTAAAATTTGATTTTTTTATTTAAAATTCAATCAATATAAAATAAAAGATTCACTTTGCATTGTGATAATTATAAGTTTTTATCATAATTCTTATATGGGGACTAGAGAGACTAGACCTGTGACTTCTTGCCTACAAGAAGATACTAGACCTATGACTTCTTGTCTACAAGAGGAGGCTTTAGCCAATGATGGGGAGACTGAATCTCATGAATTTTTTCTACAACAATTTTTTTTAATCAATCGAGCCAAGATCCCATGCCAAGATTTTTTAATTTTTATTGTTATTGTGATAATTATACTTTTTCATATTTTCTACTTGCTTTCAATGTTAGCTATTTTTATTTATGTTTTAAAGGTTTCTAATGAGAATTTTATTAATCAAATTAGAAGTGAAAAAGTAATGATTTAGCTAGCAAGATTTTTTGTTGTTGGGTAAATCACTACTGCCCTTAGATAGCCCAGCTGTTGTCGAGTCCACCCTAATTTAGCTAGTAAGTTTAAAAGATAAAATTTATGTTTATATTTATTCTTTTAAGTTTGAAAATTTACTATCTTTTTATTTAATGTGACAATTATATTTTCTCATAATTTTTATTTATTTTTGTTTATAACATTATTTGATATAATAATAACTTGTATGATGAATATCCTTCAAATTTATGGACCACTACTAAATAATGGTATAAATAAACATAAAAATTATTGAACATACTATATCATTGTAATAACTAACACTTTTTCTAGTATCGTATTATACATTCAATAAAGATAAATTTATTAGAAAGAGTGCATGTGAAAGCACCATCAAGTTTATCAAAGTTATGGCTTTATAAAAAATGTTAATTAGAAAAAACATATGCAGAACAATGGGAGGGGAGCGAGACATCAAGAATAAAGCATCATGTACACATAGTCATTGTCAACTAGAAACTTAGAAATATCATTGTGAGAGTATGATTTTATGACAATGAGGCCATCATTTTTTATATGATTTAGATAATTATCATCTCGAATCAATTATTTTTGAATCCATTGTTAATATTTACAAAGGAGAATATATAAAAAATTTATGTCTAAAGGATATGAATGTAAGTTATACATTCAATAATAATTAATTTAGACGTCTAATGGAATGATAAGATAATCAATAATAATTAGATACTAAATTAATTTATGAGTTGAGATTTAAGATACTACGATACATAGACCATAAAATAAAATGAAATATTGGGGGATTACAAGAAATTGGATCAATGTGGATGTTGACTACTATGTTGTTGTGATAGACAATACAGAAATGGAACATTAAATTAGATTTAAGTTCAAAAAATTATTATATCTAGATCTTGAGTTTCATGGGGTCTCATATTAGATCACACCCATGATATGATTTTGCTATTTATGTTTCTTCTAGGTGACATGATTTCATTCAACATAGAAGAAACCAACTTCCTTTATGATACTCAAACCCTTAGCATTATTTAGCAAGTTGAAAATAGATAAATAAATAATGTTGGATCTTGAGTATATTGTATACATATTAAGACTAAGGATATGTGTAGTCAAATATTTGAATGCAAGATGCTACTAATAGATGATTCTAAGGTTGTCATAGGATGATATCCTTAAATAAACAATCTTAGACATGTTATTTGAACTTTTTTGTTGACTTTGATAGGTAATAGTTATATTTTGGGATTGTTTGCTTTGGAATTTAAAATACTAGAACTCTGCTCTAGAGGACATGATTGTATATATGATCTAATGTAGGGTCATAGGAAGTACATCAATGTTGATATAGAGTGGACGATTAAACATGATACAAGGCAAAAGTCAAAATTGAAATTATTAAATGTTAAAAAACCCAAACTATATATTAAAAGAATACATTAATGATTTTCATAAAAAATATTATAAAAATATAAAGATGAAAGTGTGAAATAAAATTATTTTAGCTTTATTATATTATTAATGAATATTTAATTATTGTATGATTAATGAGAATCGAATCAACATCAAAAAAAAAAAAATTGTTTGGAAAAATTGATAAAATTTCATGGGAAAAATTCTTACAAGCAAAATTTAGACTGCATCCTGAATTTAAAAGTGGATCCAATTAAATACAAAGAGGGTAGCTAATGCCAAGGGGGGGAAAGATTGGGGCTGCGTGGGAAGGCAACGCGGATAACAAGAAGCCACGCCAGGAAGTTCCTGCATAGCCAAAGGTAGACGAAAGAAGCGCCTACATTCCCTGAGTGAGAGGCAATTATTATTATTTTTTAAATAAACATTTAATAAGGGAATCGAGCCTCATCAAGAGCAGATTTAAATAAGGAGAAAAATAGTTTAGATGATCGAATATTGTATTGGCAGCCAAAAGAAAAGAATAGAGATGCTAATACAGATTGTGTCACATGAATTGGGAAATTGTCACCTTATATGAGATAAAGTGAAGATAAAAAATTGAATGTATGTGCAGATACTGAAAAATGTTTTAAGTCTCTAAACATCATTTTTTATAACAATTTCCCTTCTTCCTTGTATAATTGATCAATTTTAATTATGTGATTATTGTTTAAGATCATTTTTTTCTATTAATTAAATTATTTTAATTATTTGATTAATCTTTGATTATTTAATTTAATTACATCACTAATTAATCATTTCATTCCTTAATTAAATAAATTCTCATTTATTTAATTATTTATTTTCTTTTTCTTACTATAATTAAATAATTATTTTAATTATTTAATTATTTATTAGTCTTTTCTTCCACAATTAAATAAATCCTATTTATTTAATTTTCACTTTTTCCCCACTATTAAATAATATTTTAATTATTTATTTATTTGTCATTTTCCTTTATTTTAATTAAAAGTCAACATTTCCCTCTTTAGCTATAATTAAATAATAATTATTCAATTATTTATTTTCCCTCCTAAATTAAATAATTTTATAATTATTTAATTTACTCCATCAACCTCTTTTTCTTATCAAATCTTATCTTCTATCACAATTAACCTCCACCCTTCACAAGGTTTCATTACCTGTTAATGTCCAATATCCAGCCTTAATTAAACCTTAATTTTGCCCTAACCCTATTTTCTTGCTTGTCAAAGCAATCTCATCCATTGATCTTCATCATTTAATCTTGGCCCTTCATTTTGAATTGGTTTTCTATAAAATATACATTTCATCTTTATTTTAGACCCTATTCCATTCTATTCTACTCTAGCTAGACAACCACTTTCTTTGATATTTTGCAATCATTATCACTAGACTATTTTTGCATACTATAAATCTGAGGGAAAGCAAGCATATAAAGCAAAATGAAGAAGATCAATGAAGGTGACTCAACCATGACATATGAATTGTGATAATATTGCTTTATTATTTTTTGTGTTTCAATATTCATTTATGCTTCATTCTTGAACTAGGGTCTTTAGGCATAATAGCTGACACATCTGTGTGCATTCCTTCGCTATCATCTTCCCCGTCTGCTTACCTAGATTGATCTTTGTGATAGTTGAGAAAGTCCTTGGCTTTTTCTTGGCATATGGGAATCTATCATGGGAGCGATGGCAGCGAAAAACTTAGAGACAAGTTTTAAAATGATAATGTTTTTGATTATCATCAACAACAGATAATTGGGCACCAAGTAAAATGGAGATTGTGAATTCTGACCTGATTGCTTCTTTACGATGGATTTGATTTTTATTTTTTTGTTATCATAGTTACCTAAGTTTGTGCAAATGTTGGTTACATGTGGCTGCTTAGATAATCTTTACCTAAGTTGGTCTATTTAGAATGCGCTAAGCCAGCCCCAGTCTCATAGACTGTTTTATATGATTATTCAAACCTCTTTTACTCACTATATATGAATGGCCCCAACTTTCTTTTAAGTGATGTACTAACTTTTAGATATATTTGTTGTGCTAACTTGTTTTCTTGCATTGTGCAGGCTTTGTCATAATGGAAAGTGTTAGGGGGTGAAAAAAGAATAAACCAGGAGGAGAATCCTTCTGAATTGAATGATATTGGACATGCAGCAGAGATACTAATGGATCTGACTAGAGCTAACCCAAACACATCTAAAGATGATGGTAAGAGAGTTAGGGGTAGAAAAGGTGGCCTATTCAATGGAGTCACTGATACCCGTGGCCGTTGGCAAGCCAATAAATGGTATTTTATTAATTTTCTTTCTCTATTTTTTTTTTATGTGCTAGCTTCTAATTAAAATATAATGTATTGAACAGTATATCATTATATCTTTCTTCAAGAAAAATATTTGTCAAGATTTTTATATCAATACTTTAGGTCATATTGTCTAGTTCATATTTAGGATGTTTTCATTTTTCTATGGGTTAATATTTCAAGTCATATTGTCTAAGCTCATATTCGGGATGATTCCATTTTTCTGTTGGTTAATTTTTATGGCTCAAAGGTTAATTGGAAACTTTCTGGGTGATGTTAAGAGAGTTCAATAATAATGAATTCCTGAAATGTCTAACAAACAATATATTTCACTACAAAAAACACTAATAATGTTTGAATGTCATTTGTATGCAGGCTTAAGAATCATAAACATCAACTAAATTTGGTGAGTTTACAATGTTAGTTTTTTTTTAAAATTTTTTTGAATGTGTAGGATTTTTTAATAAAAAGGTTAATAATAGAGAGAGTTTCATTATTTTGAGTGTTATATATTATTAATTATTAATCAAGATCAAATAATATGTTTTTCATAAAAGGAAAAAATTGGTTTTACAGGGACCCAATACCACAAAATTTACAACAAAAGATAGAAAAAAACAAAAAAATCCAACAAATTAAACAGGCTGCAATAAAAGAAAAATCTTGAATAAACAGCAGCCAGCCAAAAAATTCAGGACAACGAACCAAAATACTAGCAGCTACTAATTATCTTCACAACATTTTTTATTTTTCCAAATCAATTTCTATCCTTCTGTCCTTACCCACATTTGTCCTGCATCAAATAATATGTTAATAAAATAGATTTTAAGAAAATTTTAATTATAAAACCTTTCAACAAATAAATTATAGAACTTTAAATTTTTAAATATTTTTTATATCTTATATTTTCAATTTTTCAAATTTTTAAATTTTCAAATGTATTAAAAATCATATTTTATTATATTAAAATATACTGTAAAAATAAATATAATATATTATTAAAAACTTAATATAAATATCCATTTCATCAACAAAAAAAATTATAATTTTAATAATCCATTTCATCAAAAAAAAAATAATATAATTTTAATAAATTTCCTTTTATTTTAATGTTAGGTCGACATTTTATTGCTAAGGCTACAGCAAGGTCAATGTTCTAAAATTTCTGCTTCATATTTTATGATTAATATTGGTTGCATGTAGTTTATTGTATATCTGTTATAAACAATTAGTATGCAGGTCCTCCAACAAAGCTATGTTAGTCACAAATGAACAATTAGTATGTAGGTCCTCCGACCAAGCTATGTTAGTCACAAATGACCGAGACGGGAGGTTAAATTATCTTGAAATAGATTATGACATGAATTTAATAAAAGAGGTTGGTTACAGCAATTTTGAAACAATATGTTAAGTATGTCACTTCTTTACATTCTTGAGCTTATTCATTTTCACTAGTTTTGCAGTGGAGAAAGGTGTTTAATGTTGATGTGAACAAATTTGCTGACGAGCTCATTGAACAATCAAGCGGATATTCAAAAGGTTGTACTAAAGGGTTAAATAAAAAAATTGGGCATGAACTTCTAGAATTGATAACTGAAAAGAAAATGTTGGAGATGAGGAGACATTGAAATTACAAGAATTGATCTCATTTTGTATGTAGGTTCTTGAATACATGAGTTTTACTTACATATGTGGGCTTGTACCTGCCTGCTTTAAAGATATTTTTTTCGTGGTTGTTTCAAATACACTTCTTCTTCTAAAACCCTTCAAAAATATTGATTTGACATACATCTAATAATTTTTTGAGTTATTTATGTTGCTATGGATAAGACCATTCTAACTATATAAAGCCTTTTAATCGGTGCAAATTGTTAGCAAATAATGTCTAATGTATTACTTTGTAGTGTGTGGGTGTATGTAATTGTTCAACAGCCCCTCTTCTATGCTCAGCCGCTTCCCTTCCTCTGGTATACATGGACCTGTTATTTCGAATAATAAGATATCCAGTTTTTATGCATTTTATATCATATGGTATTAGAGTTGTGTTCTATGCTGGAAATATAATTTTAACTACTCCTATTTGCCCTGTCCTCTCGATGTCAGTCTCCTTATCAGCATTGTATCATAGTCAATCTCAGCATTAAAGACAAATATTGAGGATAGATTTTGGCAAAGATTTGATTTGATTACTTATTTACTCATGCTAACTTTCACACATTTTCTGGGTGTTCCAAAATATATTATATTCAGTCCTTTCTCCTTTAGTCTATTGGCAGAGGTAGAGAACAATCTAAACAACGAATAAAAACAGAGAAAGACAGAAAAATGATACAACAATATCACAGAGCAAAAATATTAAAACTTGAACATAGATTTATATTAATTCCTTTTTCAAAGAGAGTTGCCATGCTCTTTGTTTCTGTTCATCGCATCATTCATTTATCCATACATGTTATTATCTCAAAAAAATAGAGTATCCAAAAACTTATGCATTTACAAAAACAAGGCTCATTACAAGCTATGGGAGAAACTTCCAGAATATGCTAAGAGAAGTATCTAGATACATTGGAGAAGAAGAGAAGAAGAGGCTAGAAGAAAGAAGTGAGTAAATGCGGTGGTTGGAGTAGATAGATGCAAAAGGTAGGGGAGATTAAATATATCATAGCTGGAGTCCACGTCACCAACACTCCCCCTTAATCTTCACTGCCATGTATGTCTACAATACCAATTCCATCCCGAAGATGCTCAAAAACATTCTTTGAAAGTGGCTTTGTAAATATATCTACCATCTATTCTTCGGACCTGCAAAACTCAATATAGATGTCACCATTGTTCACCAATTCTTGTATAAAATGATATCGTGTATCTATATGCTTGCTCCGTTTAAGAAAAACATGATTTTTAGATAAAGCAATTGCTGAATTATTATCACAAAAAAAATTTGATGGTTTTTCTTGTGGATGTTTCAAATCTGAAAGTACTCTTCTCATCCACACTGCCTAGCATGTTGCTGATGTGGCTGCAACATATTCCGCTTCAGCTAATGAGAGTGTCACAATTGGTTGTTTTTTTGATGCCCAAGAGATAGCTCCCAATCCTAGATAAAATATATACCCCGAAGTGTTTTTTATGTCATCCATGTTACCTCCCCAATCACTATCTGTATATCCAATCAACTTGTAGTCATCTGAAAATGTATACAAAATCCCAAAACTCTTTGTTCCAACTATATATCTTAAAATTCTTTTTCCAGCTTTCCAATGTGATTCCTTTGGTTTGTCCATGAATCTAGAGATGAGACTCACACCATACATGATATCCGGTCTTGTGGTGGTTAGATACATGAGGCTGCCAACTAATCTTTTGAATAAAGTTGCATCAACACTAGGACTTTTGTCATCCTTGCTAAGTTTTAAACCCAATGCAACAGGTGTAGAAACTGGATTTACATTTGTCATCTTAAATCTCTTCAACAAATCATTAGCATACTTGCTTTGACAAATAAAAAATGCCTTGGTCATTTTGACTTACCTCTATACCAAGAAAATATTTCATGAGCCCTATATCAGTCATATCAAATTCTCTTTCCATGGCTGCCTTGAATGAGTTAGTTGACATGTTACCTGTGAATATCAAATCATCTACATACAAGCACACTATCAAGATTTCTCCTTCATCATTCACTTTGACATACAAAGTTGGTTCATTGCCACACTTGCTAAACCCATTGTTCACAAAATAAGAATCTATCCTACTGTACCAAGCTCTAGGAGCTTGTTTCAAACCATATAGTGCCTTTTTCAGTTTGTATACCTTATGTTCTTCTCCCAAAACTTCATAACCTAGTGGCTGTTTTATATACACTTCTTCTTCTAAAATGCCATTCAAAAATGCTGATTTAACATCCATTTGATAAACCTTCCAATTGTTTTGAGCTGCTATAGATAATACCATTCTTATGGTGTCCAATCTTGCCATGGGTGCAAATGTTTCATTGTAGTCTATGCCCGGTTGTTGTGTGAAGCCTTTAGCTACAAGTCTTGCCTTGTGTTTCTCTACTTTTCCATCAGCATTATACTTTGTCTTGTAAATCCACTTAACTCCAATTACATCCTTTCCTTTAGGAAGCTCTACTAGATCCCAAGTTTGATTTTTTTCAATTGATTGAATCTCATCATCCATGGCTTCAATCCAATTGTCATCCTTAATTGCATCTTCAAAATAAATCGGATCAGCTTGTGTTAAGAATGAAAAATTAGAGCATAAATCATCATTTTCAACCTCTTGTATTTCATCATATATCTCCCTTAGACTTCGTGTCTTCTTTGAAGTATTTATAGACCTTGATCTTAGTGATGCAAGTGTTGGATTAGAGCACTCACTGCTGTTATTACTTGCTGGAGTAATTTGATTTGGAGTGGTAGGTGCCCTAGAAGGTGTTGTAGGAACATTTTCTTGTGTAGTAGGCAGAACTTGAGTTTCATTTTCTTCATTTTCTTGTGGAACACTAGCTGCAACTGTAGTTGTTTTGTCTATGCTACCATCCCATGCTTCTTCTTCAACAAACTCAACATCATGACTTATTATCAGCTTCTTTGTGATAGGATTGTATAGCTTGTATGCCTTGGATTGTTCACTATATCCAACAAATATACACTTCTCTCCTCTATCATCTAACTTCTTTCTCAACTCTTGAGGTATCAAGGAGTATGCTACACAACCAAAGACTCTCAAATGTGCTATGTTATGCTTCCTTTTGCTCCAAGCTTCTTTTGGTGTTTTATTTATCACTGCTTTCGTTGGACATCTATTCAATATGTATACCAACACATGCAACCACTTTAGCCCAATATTCATTTGGTAGATGTTTTACTTTTATCATACTTTGTGCCATTTCCATGATTGTCCTATTCTTTCTCTCGGCTACTCCATTTTGTTGAGGAGTATACCTTACTGTAAATTGTTTCTTTATGCCATTTTCTTTGCAAAAATTCTGAAAATAATTTGATATGTACTCTCCACCTTGATCGGTTCTCAATGTTTTGATATAGCATCCACTTTCTTTCTCAACTTTTTCCTTGAACTCCTTAAAAACAACAAATGCATCTGATTTATAATTCAATAAATAAACCCAAACTTTTCTGTTGAAATCATCAATAAATGTCAAGAAATAAAGCTTTCCACTTATGGATGGTGTTTGCATAGGTCCACAAAGGTCTGAATGCACTATCTCAAGTGGATGATTTGCTCTATAAGACTCCCCAACTGGAAATGCTTTCCTATGTTGCTTTGCCAATATGCAGCTCTCACATGTTGTCTTAAGTGGCTCTATTGGTGGCAGTCCATATACCATTCTTTTCTTGTGTAACAGTTGTAATCCTTTGAAGTTTAAATGCCCAAGTCTTAAATGCCATGGCCAAGATTCATTTTTATATGAAGCTTTGAAAGCTAACTCAGCAACCTTTTGCAATCCTTGTGGCTCTACAAATAGTTCACTTTGGATTCTAAGAGGAAACATCCTATTATTTGTCATCTCAACTTTTGCAATCAGCCTATTGCTTGGTTTTTTATCTAGAATCACACATTCACTATTTTCAAAGTATATTCTATATCCTTTTTGTACAAGTTGCCCAATGCTTATGAGATTGTGTTGCAATCCAGGAACATAGTATACATCAGAAATATGTTTCTCCTCACCTTGCTTAGTTTTTATGTTAATTGACCCTTTGCCCATGACTGAAACTCGTTGATCATTTCCCAATTTCACTTCCGATTTTACTGAATCATCTATTGTTGCAAACATCTCCTTACTCCCACTCATATGATTACTACAACCACTATCTAAAAACCATACTTCTTTGGAGCTCTCTTGTGCTACATTACATGTTATCAATATGGTGTTTTCTTCACTAGTGTTGGGCTTGTTTTCATTTGTAAAATGTGCCTTTTGCTTATTCATGTCATATTGCCTTTTTCTACATTCTAATGCAAAATGCCCAAATTTATTGCAATAATGACATTGGATGTTGGATTTATCATACCTTTCTCCTTGATGATGGCTATAAGAATGGCTGCTCCCCCTTCCTCTTGTTGGTGTAGAATGGGTATGTGGGCTTGATGCTAGTCTTCTACTCTCAAATTGTGTATTTTCTCTTCCTCCTCTTGGTGTAAAACGTCCTCTGCCTCTGCTGTAATTTGATTTTCCTCTTGTTCTGCCAAATGATAGTTGAGTCTTGAATGCATTTTCCAATAATGATGTCCCCAATCGATTTACTCTTTGCTCATGTACTAAAAGTGATCCCATTAATTCATCTACTGATAGCTGAGTAAGATCTTTGGCCTCCAAAATGGCTATTACAACTGGATCAAACTTTGTAGATAGACTTCTAAGTAATTTTTCCACAATCTTTTGATCTTCAATGGTGTCTCCATAGGATCTCATTTGATTTAATATTGCCATTGCATGAGTGAAGAATGAATCTATTGAGTCTGAATCTTTCATTTGCAAATTTTCAAAATCCCTTCTAAGAATTTATAATTTTGCTATTCTCACCTTGTCTATGCCTTGGTAAGTTGTTTGCAAACTTTCCCATGCCTGTTTTGATCTTGTAGTAGCTGAAACTTTTGGAAAGAGTGATTCCTCCATTGCCTGTTGAATGATAAACAATTCCTTAGCATCCTTCTTCTTGTTTTCTTTCAACAAATCTTTTTCAGCTTGTGTAAGAGCCTGATAAGCTTGTTGGTCTGCTGGTTCAGGAAACCCATTTTCAACCAAGTCCCAAACATCCTGGGAGCAAAACAGGGTTTTCATTTTTATGCTCCAATATTCATAATTTTTTCCATTGAAGATTGGAATTTGTGGTTGTGCAATACTTCCACTTGTTCCTGCCATAATTTTTTAAACACCTTGCCTCCTCTGTTTTCTTTTCAAATCTCTTCAATCTTGCTTGCCCTTTTTTTTGCAAATCTTTCAACTGACTTGTCTTCTCTTTTTGTACCCTTTTGAATGATTGAAATCTTAAAATTCTGCCCTGCACACACTTCTTCAACAGCTGTGATTCCTTTTATTTGTTGTGGTATTTCTTTCTTCTACCTTGGAGTTGCTAAAAAAAACTTGTAGCCCAATCACCTTTGTTGTGATCTCTTTCAACAATGATCTCCTCCTCTATGGTGGCTTCTTCCAACTGTAACATCAGTTCCAAATCAGCGATACCTCACCATATTCAAGTGCCTCAAAGTCTTACAAACTTCTAACCCTTTCTCTAACAATCTCTTTAGGATCTACCAGTGTGGCTCTGACTTTACTCCTGCTCTAATACCAGTTTGTTGGCAGAGGTAGAGAACAATCTAAACAGCGAATAAAAATAGAGAAAGACAAAAAAATGATACAGCAATAGCACAAAGCAAAAATATTAAAACTAGAACATAGATTTATATTAATGCCTTTTTCAAAGAGAGCTACCATGCTCTTTGTTTCTATTCATCGCATCATTCATTCATCCATACATGTTATTATCTCAAAAAAATAGAGTATCCAAAAACTTATGCATTTACAAAAATAGGGCTCATTGCAAGCTACAGGAGAAACTTCCAGAATACGCTAAGAGAAGTATCTAGATACATCGGAGAAGAAGAGAAGAAGAGGCTAGAAGAAAGAAGTGAGTAAATGCGGTGGTTGAAGTAGATAGACACAAAAGGTAGGGGAGATTAAATATAACACAGTTGGAGTCCACGTCACCAACACAGTCATGCTTAATTCTCTATATATTGTATGAGTCTTGTTTTGCATGCACTCCCAAATGGTGTCCAGCTCGGCAGAGCTGTAAAGATAGAGAATGGTAGTTACATGTTGATGTCTGAAAGAGCAGAAGCTTGAGTAATGCCATCAGATTGTGTAATGAGTAGCAAATCAGAAGATTTATAAAATCATCTATACAATGTTTTTATTTAATCAATATATAGTTTTAGGTCCGTGTTTTCTATTTTTCTCCTACCATTGCATTCCTATGCCTAGGTTGGAGATAGAATAAGAGATCCCTACCTGTTCAAATTGAAGTAGTTTTCCCAGCTGAAGATAGTTAATTAATGCAAAGTGTAGGAGTTTCTTGAATTGCTGCTGAAATAGTTGTTCAAAGCTATTTGAAGATTGCATCTCACCCAAAGGATCACAGGGAAATAAAGAGTGATCACTGTTGTTAAAGTGTGGTGTATATAGCTGCTTAGCAGTCAAATTTAGAACATGGTATTACTCATAAAGAGGGTGACTCGCTACAAGTTTTATGCAGTTAATAATCACTGAAGATGTTGTTAAAGGAGGGGCTGCCATTTAAGCTATGATCAAAGCAATAAAGAAGTTTGTCTTAGTGTTTAAGAAAGAGTTGGCCATTGCTCAAAGGAATGAGATCTATCGAAGATCATTGGAGCTGAGGAGAAATTGCATGAGGCTGAGTAGGGTAATCACTATGTTATGAATATTGATTTGCAAATTATAAGCTGCCTATTGTTAGAATAAACAAAGTTGTTGCTAGTTAGCCACTAGCAACAAAGTTGTCACTATTCAACTTTGTTGTGTAGCAAAAGTAGCCGATGTAGAGTTTAAGAGAATTCACAGTTTTTAGGAGTCATTGTGTGCATGAGGAGATGCCCAGAATTTAAGGATGTTGTTTGCAGTTTTAAAGCAAAATAAAAAGCAGTTAGAAGCTAGCTGTTAGTCAAGATCAGTGTTTGAAGGAGGTCGATATTATGGCTAAAGCCATATCACATCATTTGTGAAGTCCCCTAGAAAGAAAGAGATTGCAGAAATGAGAGAGAAAACTATATAAAGGAAGATCGAATTGTACAGCCATAACTGTTGCAGAGGAAAAGGAGATAGTGGCTAAGAGGAGCCAACTTAAAGCAAGTGAAAGAAGTCATGAGTTTGAAGATAAGGAAAATAGTTAGCTCTTGCTAAACTATGAGAATCAGGAGAAAATGCATGTGATAAGAAAGGAGAAAAAAAGTGGTGAAAAAGTCTAAAGACCTGGCTACAGCTCCTGGTCAAAGAAAAAAGGTGGGTCATTGCTTGTTAGTTTGATGGTTTAAGGTAGTAGTCGCTGGTTGGAGGATGCTCCGCTGATTAGAAGGGTCGATGGGTTTGTTCACAAATTTTGTTGGAAGACAAAGAACACCAATCAAAGGTTAGGTGCAGCTCAAAGGTAGTTGCAGAGCAATGGTAAAAAAATCTTTAGATAGTTTTTATTTTGAAAATTATTGAATGTTATAAACAAGTTGCAAAGAGGAGAAGTTTTTTTTTTGTCTTTTGAAATGGAAGAGAGATTGAAGTTTTCCAATAAGAGAAATTGTAAGAAGTTAGATCATCATCTAAAGGGAAGCTAGTGTATGGATGAAATAATAGTATTGTCAAGAAAGAAGAGCTGTTAAAGGAGATTAGAAGATCAGAGGGTAACATTATGTATTTTTGTGAAAAAGGCCAATAGAACAGACTGAAGTTAGGATCCTCGAGCACCAGTAGTGTAGTTCAAATGGAGGTGTCAAGGAGAGCAATTGTATCACACCTAAACTTATAATGGATTGGTGAAAAGAAGATCAGAGCTCATGGTTAGAGCATCCCAATAGAAAATTGGGATTTCCTAGGTTTGATCCATAAAATTTGAAGATTATAGATTTGAAGCATCAATGAAAAGAATTCATACTTGAGATTAAGGGGGAGTGTTGGAAATATAATCTCAACTACTTCTATTTGTCTTGTCCTCTCCATGTTAGTCTCCATATCAAAATTGGATCGCAATCAATCTAAGCATTAAAGACAAATATTGAGGATAGATTTTGGCATAGATTTCATTTGATTACATATTTACTCATGCAAGCTTTCACATGTTTTGTGGGTGTTTCAAAATATATTATATTCAATCGTTTTTCCTTTGGTGATGCTTGATTCTCTATATATTTAATGAGTTTTATTTTGTGTGCACTCCCAAATGGAGTCCAGCTCCACAAAACTGTAAAGCATAAATAATGGTAGTGGCATGTTGATATTTGAAAGAGCATGAGCTCCAACAATGTCATGAGAATGTAGTGATAGTTGTTTGAATGAGCAGTACCTCAAAAGATTTAGAAAAGATCTATGTAATAGTTTTATTTAATTAATATATAGTATTATGTCTTTGTTTTCTATTTTTCTCCTACCATTGCATTCCTACATTCTAGAGGAGGTGGAAAATGTAACAATCATGGCATGGTGATCATACTATGAGGTATAGAACAACTTGTTGCTATAAAGTGAATGGAAGATTGTTAGAGATGTTTTGAGGCCAGTCCGAAGCATGAAGGAATTCATGTAGAAAAATGCTTGCACATACGAGCTACTAGAACAATCATATTTGTTTGTAATGAATAGAGCCCTGAGATCATTGTCTTTGTCTGTTGTTGTTTAATAAAGCATGAGGGTCGAGGACACAACTTGGAGGGTGGTTCCAATAACTACTATCTATGGTTTAAGAGTTCATGGGAGGATGAACTCGAGTATAGGAAAAATGCCTGATTATATAGGCAAGAGAGAAAACCTAAAATGCATGAGGTGTTGCCATGTGTCATGATCTAACAACATGTGACAACATGTGAACCATACCTAGGAAATTATTAAATGTTGAGATAAGTTCTAGAAGGAAAACTCATCTTCTAAAAGGAATCTTATCCCTACAAACATGGAAGGGGACATTACCCCATTATTAAATGATTTATTAAAATGTAACCTAGGACTAAATGATGCAAGACCTAAGTTAACTTATGCTAGTGTTATAAATAATTAATTACACTAACAAGGGATTTGGCCTTTTCTAAACAAGGGTTTTAATGCTGGCATTCCATTCATACAAGATGATCCATGTGGCAAGAGACCATTGCTACCCTTCTCATCAGAACCATCCACGTGATACTTGCCTTTCAACAAATACCCATTCTTATATCCCGGCTAGAAGTTGTTTGGCTTTAACATGTTACTGATTGGTTCGTTCCCTTAGGTGATTACTTTTTCCCACAAGATAGGCCCTCTAAGACAAACAAAAGCAAGCACACATATTTGTAGTTTGATAAACTTTTGTTTAGAAACAAAGAGAGAACACATGCAACATGTTCCACTCGCACTCGTAAGATGTTTTGTTCAATTTTAAACCCAAATTGAAATGTGGAGGGAATGATTTTAACAACTTAATATCACAAAAAGACTTTTGATTCTCAAGATTGTTGTGAAGTGCGAGAGAAGTGCATACACCTTTTTAATGATATTACTTTGTCAAAAATATTACAAGACATAAAAGGCACGTGTTCATTTTAACTTTCAAAGAAAGAATGGATTCTTTTTAAGAACCGAAATTAAAGTGTGAACTTTGATTGTTCAATTTTTAGATCCAAAATTGAAATCTAATAAGTGTGTAAGTTCAATTTTATCCAACCTAAAGAGATCAAATCAATGGTTAATTTTAAACCCCAAAATGAAAGTGAGTTTGTCTAAGACAAAAAATAAAAGTAGAAATGAATGCCTTGGACTATTACAATAAGCATTAAAAAATCATTTTCTCAAGTTTAAGTTCAATTCTCCAACTTGAATGTGCTTGATATTTTGATTCTTATGCAAGAGAGACCGCCATTGTTTCCTTATGCGAACTAAAAACAAAAACCCATATGTTAGAGCTATATGTCATCAAATTGCGAAACCACTTTTAATACTGAGAAAATAATGATAATAGAAAACCCCCTTTTTGTTTTTGTAGACAAGCAAAATTAGCATCATGCATTTAATTAGGTCCATTCATCACGTAAACCAAGTTCACATTCATCTGCTCATAAACTTAATCAAGTTTATTAAATCCATTCATTAGGAAAATTGGGTTCATTTAATTCAATCTCTAAGGATTATCCACTTAAATTAAATAAATTAACTTTATTTAATTTAAGCCTATAATTCCCTCTTTGATTAAATAAATCAAGACTTTATTTAATTAAATCTCAAAAATCACCTTCCATCCCTTTTGATTTAAATAAATCAAAGTATTTAAATCAAATAAGTCAAAATCACCTAATCATCACCTAAGCTAATCTAATCCTAATTAACCTAACCAAACCACCCATCACATCCTCTAGCTTTTCCCACTTGCACCAATAAATCATTTTATCTCATTTATAAATTCATCATTTTCTTTCAACTTGGCATAAAAATGGAATATTCCCTCAAGTTTGAAAATGAAGACAAGTTGACTTGTCCCTTCCAACATAGCAATAACTTCTCTCTTACATGTCCCCCTCTCAACATTTAATTCACAAATTCAAATTTGAATCTCCCCCTCTTGGGAACATTGGCCAAAACTTGCACATTCCTCAACCTATGACAAGTTGACAAGTGGCTTCATTCCATTCGCCAAATCATTATCCCACATTGCTCTATCTTGATCTCTCTTCCAACTTGAAAATATATAAATGAAAGGCCTCATTCTTCATCAATTTATCTACACTCTCATGCAAAGTTACTCTCTTAAATTGAGAACTAATTTTTCCCATCACCATTGCATTGCATCTTGTGAGTTTTAGCAAGGATTGGGAAAGAGTCATTTGCACATTTGACACCAATCCAATATGGAATAGGTACTTGTCTTGCTTCTATATGTTTATTTGATCTTCTTTGTTATTTGTTTGCATCTTGGGGGCATGATATTGTTATTTCATAGAAGCATTTGATGAATTTGCACGACTAATCCATGTTTGAGGTTTTAAAGTTCTGCAGATTTTATGGCACTTCATAATGGCGCTAGGAGGGCTCTCAACAAGTTGTTATTTTTCTCTATTGAGTGCATACAAATTTGTTGATTTATCTCTGCATTTTGATATATAGTTGGCCTCTCTACATTTCTTGTGATATCTTTTTTCTTGCTAGTTGATAAGTTTACATTTGCAAGTTTTGTGATTGTCTATTATAAGATTTAAGGAACTACTTTCAAAACAACAAAACATAAATTAGGGTAGGAAAGGGGATGCTCAAACAAGTTTTCTTAGCCTTTTTTTTCTCTTGTCTCCTAAAATAGACATAGGGGATACATCTCGCATGGTGAAAATTAGAGAGATTATTATCTCTTTAATGAAATTAAAATTTTGAATCTTTCATATGATCCTAAACATAGTTTGATAAGTAATTCTTCATTTCACATGTTCGGGATTTTTTTGGATTACCTGACTTACAAACTCTATGAACTATATTGTTTCGCTTGCTTGAAAATTTATTCTGTGTATTAGTGCATTGATATACACTCCAAATGCTTGCATAATGGTGTATTGTTTCACTGATACCTGTGATTTGTAGATAATTAGGAATGTTGTGTTTATATGGTAAAGAAGATTGGTATTAATTCTTCTTTGTCTTGAGAATCGGGAAGGAAACAACACAATATGGCATTTTCTAATAGAAATTCAATTTGATCATCTAACAACATTTAGATCCTTTATTGATTGTGATTTTTTGTTTATTGCAACACTTACGCCTGCGCATGTGCTACTATTTGCTCGCATTTATTCTCTATACAAATTTTGATGTCTTTCTAACTATTATTAAACACCACTTCCTATGTAGTTATGTCTATCTCTGGGCGACCTTGTTTTGGATTATTTTCTTATGATGCACTAACTATGAGATTCTTTGATTACTAAGACTTATAGCAAGGATATTTTTTTTTGTTGTAAGGTCATAATATTGTAGCAAGGGAACTGACAAAGAGCATTCATACATATGTCGTAATCAATGAATAAATTTCTTTTGGGCGGCCAGCGTATAAAACACATCACTAATACGAGAAACTTGAAGCATACAGAATAAGATTTAAGTAAGTTTGTGGTCTTTCTTTAAGTCAACCGCAAAGAAGTATTCTCCCTATGATTAATCCACTTTTTTCTTTGACTTTGCTTTTGTTAATCTATTTCTTAAAGGATTTTTTTCATAGTGACAGATGAAGCATTTAAATAGAAAATTTATGGAGACATTTGCAATTCAAGGGTGTTGCTATCCATCTCAGATTCCTTTGCAGTCGGGTAGATCTAATTTGATACCAAAGAATTGAATAGTAGATGAGTAGGTCTGCCTCATCTACTCTAAAATTCTAAAAGTGTATATGAAGCACCAGGAACAAGAGTACGTTATCTTATACAAAAAAAATTCCTAGCAAAAAATCAAACTTAGACCGGCGAAGTACACAAACGACAGACATTTACTAATAGTAAAGGATCGGCTAAAAAATCGCGAGTGAAGATTATGGTATTTGGATTTATACCTAATGTTTGTATTCGAGTGGAAGCTTATCTTTCTTGTTGTTTTTTGCTTATGGAGGTTGCCTTAAATAATCACCACTTGTTGCATGTGTAAGCCTATGCTTGCTTGTTGCTTGCTCAATAAACGTTGTTGTTTCCATGTTACAGATTCACATTTATCACTGCTCCTATCGCTTCTCATCCATCATCATCCTTTTCATGGTAGTAACTCCATCTTATAATCTAGGGTAGCACTTAGTCAACTCTCCATATGCTTATTTGTCACCCTTGTCCAGTCTGTCACCTTGCATGTGAAATGGTAGATTCAACCTAGTTATCTAGTATCTTATCAGGCAGTGTCTTTAATTCAAGCAGGTGAATCTAGATATCATGATTTGGGTTGGTTTAGGAATTAATTATAAACCGGGCTAATTGTAAAGTGTCTATTTTTACTCTGCGCAGCATGAGATGCTCACCTTATTTGTCTACCACTGGGTAGAGTGTTATTGTTGGAGCCTTTAATGTTCACTATCCGTCTAACCTGATGTTCCTCTCATAGACCTCCTAATTTATGCTATTCTCCATTGAAACAGATGCATTCCATGGAATTAGTTAAAGGAGTAAATTCATAGACATCACAATTAAAGGTCAAGTTATGTCTTGAAGTTACTCATTTCTAGTTTTAGGGGTATCTTGTTGATTCATTTATGACATTCTACAGGATTGAAAAAACATTTACTTGTCCAGATTTGGTGGTTTTAATTTGTCTAATTGAAATTGTAAGAACCTTTGTTATATATTTTAACTAGGGGTTTTAATATTATAAAGAAAAAAATTGTGTTGATGAGTTATTCATTAGTTAAAAAACCATTAATTTTTTGCAATAGAGATCATTTTATTGTTTGAAATTAATGATTTTAATTAAATAATTTAATCCTCATGATGTTTTTTGTTTATAGGTACAAGAAAAGTAAAAGGAAAATGAAGGAAAGTGAAGAAGGAAAATGAGGTAAAAGAAGGAAAAGCAAAAGGTGTTGGTATGTGGCATGATCACCAAAAAAGGGAAAAATCAATGAAAAAGAAAAAATCTGATTTTGTAGAACCCTAAAATCTGGAAGCTTCTAAGCTTGTTAAAAAGGGGTTCGGATGGGTATTACTGTATGATGAAAAACATGATTATTCGCAAGATTGTAATAGGTTTTTACACTGGATAATAAAAGTATTGGATGGTTGCGGTTTGGTGGATGTAGCCTAGTTTGGGTGAACCACATTAAATTCTCTATGTTATCATTTATTCTATGTGTGTTTTAGTTTCTTTGTTTATTATTTAAATTTGCATTTAATTGTTAGATATTTTCCAATTCTAACACTAGCAAAAGGAAATGTACAAGGATAATGAAGGACAACAAAGGTAAAAGAAGGAAAGCGAAGAAGGGAGACAAAGGAAAATGAAAAGAAAGAGAAGCATAAGGAAGATATTTCGCAAAATCAAAGTGTTTTTTGAACACTTTAGTGTTTTTCTAACACTTTTTCACGAAATTGTTATCTCTTCTTTCTTAGGACACTAATTCTCGTCTGGGTTTAAAAAAAATCTTTCCAATTTTTTTGCAAAGGTTTAAAACAAACATTAGGAATACAACTTACTAAAGTTTGTTTTGGGTTAACAATTGAACAAAATGTCTCTCATTTGTCATTTGGTGTTATAAAAAGAACTCTTATTTTTCTTTGTGGATTTAAAAAGAACAAGTGCAACTTTGTTTTTGTGAGAGCTTACTTGAACTAACATCATTGAAAAAGGACGTATGTGCTTCTCTCGTGCTTTATAGTGATCTTGAGAATCAAAAGCCCTTTTTCATGATCTTAGGTTGAGACAAAGCAATCATCTCCACACTTTGATTTTGGTTTAAAATTTAACAACATCTTGTGCGAGTGTGAGTGGGGGCATTATTGCATATATTCTCTCTTTGTTGCCAACAAAGATTGATCGAGTTATGAATATTGTTCTTTATTCACCTTTTTTTATCCTACAAGGTCTGCCTTGGGGAAAAAGTACTCACCCAAGGGAACGACTCAACTGGTAACACTCTAAAGCCAAGAGTATTTCCAACTAGGATATAAATGTGGCTATTGGAGTAAACGCCAATATCACACAGTTGATTCCGACAAGATGGATCTGAAAGGGGACTCTTTCCATATGGGTCAATCTCCACGAACTGAAAGTCCTTATTAAAACCCATGTGCTAGAATTTTCCAAAATCCTTTAATCTATTTTTTGGTCCAAGAACAACCATTCTGAAGCTGCCCCACACTTTTACGGTCTTTTAGTAGAAATGGAAAGCATGCCATGGGAGTTTCATGGGTGTTGATGCTTGGCTGCCCCGATTGATGATAATGAGCCATGAAGGGGAGCCAGTGGGGTCAAGCATCTAACCATTCACTAAATATAAGTGTAGCTGGACTTGTCCAAGTGGGAATCCAACAAATATTGTCTTACACATCCATAGGGTTATACTTATTCTTGGGTTACAAAATGCATTGTTTGATCTAAAACACCTTGAAAACAACCACTTAACATCATCATCCAAATTTCAAACCCTTTTGGTGACAAATACAATTGACTCAATCCATATGTTATTGCTTTCCCTTGGGATCTACATCCTTAGAGGTTTCTAAACATTGGATTACATCTTGATTTGTCTACTAAAGTAAACAATAGGTAAACCTTTGCCTTGAGTTCATCAAATTTCCACATAACATATCTTGTGGGGTTTGAATAAATTTAGACATTGGACATCTTAGTTTGAAAACTTAATCAAAGAGAGTGTTTTTGGTAAAATGAAGCCATCAAGCAAAGGTAAGAAAAATGAACTTTCATGTGTGTTGAAGCCTCACAATTCTTGAAAAATTCCAAAGCAAAGCTCATTGGTTGGAAATCCAAAAGTGTATGTCCAAATTGAATCATTCTTTGGTTATAAAGGTCTCTAGGAAGCATTTGCATGTTCTTCAATACCTAGGTCTAGGCAAATAAAGTGTCTTTTTTAGGTTCATCTTAGGATCAAAGAAAATCAAAATCTGTTTCATCCATCCTTCAAACATCAAAACAAACATCATCTCACAAATCACCTTTTGGAAAATCTAGAAATCATCCTTAATGCTAGGCTTTTTGGAAAATCAAAATCATCAAAATCCTTGAGACTAAATCCTTGAAAACATTATCAAAATCACCTTTGGCTTGGTATGTGTAGATGTATCATTTTGCATATGCTTAGTCAAAAGTTATCAAAATCATCTTGTTTAGCTTAGTATATGTATATGAATCCTTCTTTATATGCTTAGTGAAACTATCATCTTGTTTGGATAGGTGTAGGTAGATGCATCCTTCTCCACACACATATTCAAAATTATCATTATTTGAGAAAATCTATCCTTAGGTAATCATCCAAACATCTTAGGGTCTATTTGTTCAAAATCAAAATCAAAATAAAAATCAATCAAGGACAAATCCCAAGGGAAAATCAAAATCAAAATCCAAAAAATATTTGAAAGTCCCAAAATCATAGTATCTCCTTCAAGATTTACCAAAAGATCATAACATCCACATCATCCATCTTTTGCATCATCATCATATCACCTTTCGATCCTCAAGATATCCTAAAATTTTCAACTTTGAGGCATAAAATAAAGATCAATCCAAAGAATCAAGAGATTCATCTCCCATTCTTAAAAAATGATCCTTGTTTTATGGTTCAAACCAGATCTCAATACAAGAAGAGCATGGAATCCAACAAAGAAACACCTGCTTCAAGTGATTTAAGTCAAACCACTCCTAAAATGAATCCCATTGGGTCTGAAACTCTCACAGTTAACCTTCCAACATCATCGCAAAACCCACAAGAAGAATCCCAAGGAGAAGACCTGACCTTTGGGATGTCTCACGATGAAATAACTGAAATGCTTCACTATCCAGAAAACCATAAGATCATCAATATCATGATGAGGCTTAACCCTTCATTATACATGCCTGAACTAGCAAAGCAAGGGGCCAAATTACCTTCGTATTTTGACATGAGTACCATAGTGGAGACATCTTTTCCTCCAATCTCATCCACCATTCCCATCTCATCCACACCCCCATCCCAAAATATCACTCAAAACATTCTGCAAATCATGACATATTTTTCTCCAACCCAACCTAACGTTAATAAAGGAAATGCATTTCTCAATGCTATTCAAGCACACCCCCTTGTTAATAATCAAAACTTGGATGCAAATACCACCTTGGAACAAAACATACCCGAAAACCCATTACATAAGAATGTTCCTCTCACCTTCCATCATGATCCATCATCATCATTCTTCCACTCAACACCCCAAACTTCTCTCCTCACAAATTCATAAAATGAAGGAGACATGTTCAGACTAGGGGGAATTTTTGACACAAAATTTTCACAAGGACTCACACCCATTACATTTCCACCACTTCCGCCTTTTCCATCATCATCCACACCACTCCTTGGCTTAGGGCTTCCCCCCTTACTAAGTATCGATCAAACCAACATCCTAAATATCAATCAAAGCATTATGCCAAATGCTCAAAAAATTTCATCGATATCGCAACAACAAATGACAACTACACAAGCAATCACAACATTATCAAACACCCCCGTAACATCCCAAAGCATGGTCTCTCAAGGACCAACCACCACATCAACACAACCATCCATCACTCAAAACACTAGCACGACATCATCGCTCGCCACAAACACCATTCCAAATCCACGACCACCCCTGCCACCACCAACTTCCACCACATCAAACCAATACAACACTACATTGTAAGCTTCTTTTCAAAGGGGATTTCAACAAGTGTAAAAGCAAAAAGCCATGCACCTAGCTACTCAGCAAGTTGCTCAAGCTATGCAAGCTACCCAAGGTGCACAAGCTACATTACAAGCTCAACAAGTGCAACAAGCCAAAGCTTTATTGCATCAACAACAACAAGAAGCCTCCCAAGATGCTCAAGCATTGCAAGCACAAAAGACTGCTCAAGCACAAGCCCTATTACAAAAACAAGCGGCACAAGCACAAGCTCGGGAAAATTCCCAATATCAAGCACAACATGCACAAGCATAAGCACGACTTCTTGCACAAATAAAAGCAATGCAATTACAAGCATATCAAAAAGTAATTAAGAAATATCAAGAGTAGCAAGAAGCAGCCGAATTGGCAGCCCAACAACAAGCGTTGTTGAAACAACAACAATCACAACAACAAGCACAATAGCAAGCACAAATCTTAGCACAGCAACAACAAGATCAACAACAGGTGTTGTTCATACAAAAGTAGGTGGAAGCCTACCTAGCTCGATAGAACATACAAAGACCATCAAACAACACACTGATGAACCCACCCATCCAACCCACAATTGAAACAGCCCCAAACACCTTCATCCCACCCCCTGATATGCAAAATGACTTAATGACACAAATTAGGTTGCTCTCACAACAAGTGCTCGATATTCAATCAGAGTGAACCACAAAGACACAAAGCAACTTGTGTCTGTATCCATTTGATAGGAGCCTAGTGATGAAACCATTCCCCAAAGGATTTGAGATCCCCAAATTTGACAAATATCGAGGGATAGGAAACCCTGAAGATCGCATAAGGGAATTCGAGGTTCATTGCATGGAAGTCACATACGATGATACTTATCTAATGCGACTATTTCCTAAGAGTTTGGTAGGCCATGCTATGGAATGGTTCTCTTCTCTACCTTCAGGCATTAGAACATTCCAATAAATTATAGATGCATTCATTAAAAATTATTCATCCAACATCGCAATGGATGTCAGTCTAGAAGAACTCTCAACTCTGAAACAAGTAAAGGGTGAATCATTCACTTCATTCCTACAATGATGTTGATCCAAGGCCAATTAGAGCAAGTGGACCATGCCATAAGAACAAGTTTGCACCATCATCATCAACCTTGATGGCATTTTGGAATTTCATCTCAAGGTTCAAGGCATCACCACATATGATTAGTTAATCCCCAAGGCGCTCAGCATCAAAAGAGACCTCATGACTCAACCAGTGAGATCAACCTCATACCCTGAACAAAAAAACAACTTCCCATCTTCCAACTACAATGATAAATTGCATACATGGGCAAGGAACAAAAAAATTACTAATGACGGTGTCGTCGATGCCAAGGTGGTCATTAGTGTCCCTCACCAAAATGCACCCGCACTACAAATCCAAATCCAACACCAAAACAATCATCAAACAACAAGAAAACCAAATCACAATCTAACAATCAATAATCTCAATGATCAAAGAGGACCACCTCAGCGGAACAAGAATTATCCCAAGTGAAAGTACACCACTTCAGGGGAACCACTTGAAGACATAATGAAAAAGTTGATAGATGAAAAACTCATTAAGGATCCTACCTTTGAAAATTACCAAGAATCAGGTGTGAAACCTCCTTGGTATAATGAGAATAAACTTTGTGAATTCCATACAATCAAAGGCCATACCACAAACAGTAGCATGAGATTGAAAAAAATTGTTCAATATCTCATCGATAAAAGAATTATAAACGTGGAACAACCTATAGGAAATCAAAATCTTAAGATATACAGGAATCTGATGCCAAATCATGGCAATAAAGGGAATAACAATGATAAAGGGAAAGGCACCCACTCAAATGTAAATCATGTGTATGAAACTATAATTGCCTCCCTAGATGAATACTGCAAAGTCATCACCATCAAAGGCACCCATGTTGATTGTGGAGTCGCCACAAAAGGCAGAAAAGTTACCATTGCAGGATCATCCAAGCCAAATAAAGTCCCTACATCTAGATCTGTCCCCAATGGCTACAATTTCCTAGATCAACTCAAGAGAGCGCCAATACAAATCTCCATCATGGAGTTGCTAAAAATCTCATCTACCCATAGGAAAATTCTTGAAGAAGCATTGGCCTCATCCACTGTCCCCACAGATCTTGATGCAAAGCAATTCCAAGCTATGGTCAGAAATATCATTACGCCAATTCTTCTCACATTTTTGACCAGGATTTCCCCACTCAACCATCTCACAACTATGCACTTCACTTAGAAGTCACAGTGCACAAGAGAAAATTCAAAAGGGTCTTAGTGGATGGAGGTGCAGGTTTGAATATTTGTTCTCTCAACCTCATCAAACAATTGAAAATCCCAGAGGATTCTATTGACAAAGGAAAGGGTATCACAATAAGAGCATATGATGATCAAGAAAGAGTGTCCCAAGGCATGATCAAACTACCTATTCAAGTAGGGCCGTCTCTCATGGAAACCAATTGTTAGGTCCTCGACCTTGACTTACCCTATAACATCCTTTTGGGAGGTCCATGGATTCATACAATGAAGGAAGTAGCATCAACTTTCCATCAATGTGTGAAATTCACACATGAGGGACAAGAAGTTAAAATCCATGGAGATCCCAAACCCTTCTCCTACTATAAAATCCTTGAAGAAAAGTATTACAAAATCCCCTAAGTACCAAAAAATGATGAGGGCCCATCCACACCATACATTGATCCCGCCACTCTTGAGTCCACATCTGCGATAGAGACACCTGCCACTCCCGCCATCCCCACTATCTCTGACATCAAGGTCATCATCCAAGATAATAGTTGTGGAAACTACAATCTCCCTAATAATTCCTTTGTAGTAGGAGAGTTACCACAATCTCCTAGATCATGGGGATGTACGAAAGAAGCCTCCACATCCCAAACAACTCCTAAATATTATCCCAACTTTACAAGGTGGGGGGATCTTGGCCAAGAAGTCATTGAGGCAGATCCATCTCATATGCTATAACAAGATGAAAGACCAGTAGCTGAATTACCAATGGATGATACAAGCAAAGGTCTACAAATGTTGCTCGCAATGGGCTATGACAGAAATCAAAGACTTGGGAGAAATGACAATGAGCTTATAATACCTATCATGCTAGAGAGGCGAATGATAACAAATCTTGGCCTTGGATGTACCCCTCTAAGTATAACCATACGTGGCCGAAGTCCTCTAGTTAGAACAATTAATAAACCTCCTCAACCAACCGCAGTAGAACTATGACTACTAGTATCCACAAGTAGAGTCATAGATAACTTTACATTTGATATAACCAACATCTATAGTAGTAGTGATGATGAGGATCACTTGAGTAACTTACCTAGGCATTTTGAGGATACCACTATTTGCATGATTATCACCCTATCTTTTGAAATAGACCACCAAAATCATGAGATTCGCCTAGTATACCCCCAACTCATCGACTACGACCAACAAGGACCAAAAATTCTTGATACATTCGAAAACGATGAGGCACTCTCAGAATTCATGGGATTGCGGGATAAAATTCCAGATGGGGATCACAAAGAAGGGTTTATAATGGATTTGGACACATATGCCTATTATGGGGAAACGATTGAATCCTTCAGTCACATCAAGTTCTTTGAAGTGAAAACCACATTGTGGCACTCTCTGACAAGAAAAAAAGTAAAAAGAAAGGACGCATCCAATGGTGAAAACCTCTCTAAGGCACCCGAGGATGGGGGATTCAATCTTCCTTTAAGAGCTATTCATCAAGAAAATTTAGCAGTCTTGTAGGAAAAATGTAATCTAGTCAACCTAGGAACAGAGGAGACCCCACATATCACATTTTACGTGAAATCACTACTATCAGAAGAGTAAGAGATCCTAGCAACATTCCTAAGGGAAAGATAGATAAACTTTGCATGGAGCTATGCTGACATGCCAGGACTTGATCCGGAGACCATGGTTCACCATTTAGCAGTATATCCCGAAGCAAAGCCTGTCAGAAAAAAGCTTCAAAAAATGCACCCTCAAATTGCCTTGCTAGTCAAAATGGAGCTAAAAAGGCTATTAGATGTAGGATTCATCCGACCGATAGATTATCCAGAATGGGTATCAAACTTGGTACTTGAACTTCAAAACTCGATGGGAACATCAGAATCTGTACAAACTTTAGAGACTTGAATAAGGCATGTCCAAAAGATGACTTCCCGCTTCCAAACATTGATATGATTATGGATATGATAAGTAGACATGAAATATTGTCACTAATGGATGGATTATCAAGGTACAATTAGATCATGATAGCTAAAGAGGACCAACATAAAATAGCTTTCACTTGTCCATGGCGGACCTATTGTTGGAATATGATGCCATTCAGCTTAAAGAATGTAGGAGCAATATACTAAAGGGCCATGACATTGATATTTTATGACATGATCCATAAGACAGTCAAAGACTATGTTGACAACATTCTAGCCAAGTCCAGAAAGAGAAAAAATCACATACCAACCCTTAGTGCCATCTTTGACAGGCTGGAGGAGTACAAAATCAGATTAAACCCTAAGAAGTGCGTATTTGGCGTACAATTAGGAAAATTGCTAGGATATATAGTATCAATGAGGGGTATCAAGGTAGATCAAGTAAAGGTAAAACCAATCCTCGAGATGGAGACACCAAAGACTTTAAAGCAATTAAGAGGTCTCCAAGGAAGGCTCCAATTCATTCATAGATTCATAGCACAGTTGGTTAACAAATAGAACCCATACTCTCACCTACTCCACAAGGGAGTAGAGTACAAATGGGATAGCAAGTGTGAAGAGGCATTCAACAAAATCAAAGAATATCTACTGACACCACTAGTCTTAATGCCACCAATCCCAAGAAAACCATGGATTCTCTACATATCAGCAACAGCAGCAGCCCTTGGAGCTCTCTTAGCTTAGCATGACAAAAATGGAACAGAAAGGACTATCTACTACATCAGCAGAACAATGGTTGGGCATGAGCTAAACTATTCATTCATTGAGAAAGCATGCCTAGTAGTAGTGTTTGCATCTCAAAAATTTAGAGATTACATGTTGGCACATAAAATAAAGCTCACTACCAAAATTGACCCTCTCATGTATCTATTTTCAAAGGAAATGCTCACAGGAAGAATGGCCAAATGGGTGATAATACTATCAGAATACGACATCGAATATGTGGAGAGGAAAGCAATCAAAGGCCAAGTCATCACAGAACAACTGGTAGAAGCACCTATCTATTATGAGAATCCTCTTGTCTCAGAGTTTCCAGATGAATCTATTTTCAACCTCAACATAACTAACCACTAGAAACTATACTTCGATGGCTCATACACACAACATGGATCAAGAGTTGTTGTCTTCTTTATTACGCCACAAGGGGATTGCATACCAAGGTCCTACAAACTGGAATTTCCTTGCACCAATAATATCACGGAATATGAGGCTTTGACTATAGGTCTTAGAATAGCAGTGCAATGGAACATCATAGCTCTCAAAGTGTACGGAGACTCCCAATTGATCATAAATTAAGTGAAAAATGAATACCAAACCAAGGACGACAAACTCACTCCATACAAGAAATTGGTGGAGACTCTCAAAGAATCCTTCATCAAAATCACATTTGAGAAAATACCTAGATCGAACAACAGAGGAGCAGACGCCATGGCAACAATTGGGTCCCTACTGGACATCCCCAACAATGTTCCAAAATATGAATTCCTAATAGAGCAACTTCTCGTGCCCGCATTCAAGGTACCAAAATCATAATATGTGTGTGAAATCATTGGTCCTGGCGACCCTTGGTATCATGGAATTTACACATACCTTTGAATAGGAGTCATTCCCACTGACCTACCCTCAAACCTAAAACGAACTTTTGTTAAAAAGGCATCCAGATTTGTCATCCTAGGAGATACCCTATATCGTAGTGTAGACATGCAAAATTAGCATTATGCATTAAATTAGGTCCATTCATCAAGTAAACCAAATTTACATCCATCCACTCATCAGGTAAATCAGGTTCATCATTAATTTATATTAAATAAATTAATTTTATTTTATTTAAGCCTACCATTACCTCATTTGATTATTTAATAAATCAATTTTAATCAAACTATAACATTTCATCTTCTAATGTAAATTAATCCACCTTTATCTTGCATCGTCCCTTTAATTAAATAAATAAAACATTCATTTAATTAAATCCCAAATGCATTTCCCATCCCTTTTGATTTAAATAAATTCAAATATTTAAGTCAAGTGGGTCAAAATCACCTAAACATCACCTAAGCTAATCTAATCCTGATTAACCTAACCTAACCACCCATCACATCCTCTAGCTTTTCCCACATACACCAATAAATCATTTTAATTCATTTATAAAATCATGATTTTCCCTCAACAAAGCACCTTTTTTGAATATTCTCTCAAGTTTGAAAATGAAGACAAGTTGACTTGTCCCTTCCAACATTGCAATAACTTCTCTATTTCATGTCCCCCACTCAACATTTATTTCACAATTTCAAATATTAATCTCCCTCTCATGGGCGCATTGGCGAAAACTTGCACATTCCTCAACCTATGACAAGTTGACAAGTGGCCTCATCTCATTTGTCCAATCTTTATCCCGCATTGCTCTCTTATAAGCAATCTTCCAATTTGAAAATCTATAAATAAGGGGTTGATTCTTCATCAAAGGAATCTACATCTTCATGAAAATTTACTCTCTTAAATTGAGAAATAATTTTTCTCTTCACCATTGCATTTCATCATTTGAGTTTTAGCAAGGATTGGGAAAGGGTCATTGGCATATTTGACACCAATCCAATATGGAATAGGTATAGATCATGTTTTCTTTTTCCATGTTTTTAATTGATTTTTTTATTGAAGCATGATGTATTATTCCATAGAAGTGCATGTAGGTATGCAAGGCTTGAACTAACAAATTGTTTAATATGTAGTTGAAGTTTAAGTGTTTGCAGATTTGTAGAGCTTCATGTAGGATCATAGAAGGAACCCTACTACGCTACTTAAATGCTAAGAAGGCATTGAATACTCTAACTAAAGTACATAACGGTATTAGGTCACACTCGAGTGGAATGACCATAGCTAAGAAACTACTGAGGATGGGCTATTATTGGCCTACAATGGAACAAGAAGCACATGACTATGCTAGAAGGTGTGTTCAATGTTAGTAGCATGGGGACCTCATCCATGCTCCAGCTCAAGAGCTTCATACTACGGTCACACCATGGCCCTTTTCATAGTGGGGACTTGATCTCATTGGCAAAATCACGCCCACTTCATCTAACAGCCATGAATTTATCATAACTGCAACATAGTACTTTACTAAGTGGGTGGAAGCCATACCCATGACGTACATAATTGGGAAGTAGATTTCAAAGTTCATCTTGAACTATCTCATTTTCCACTACAGTGTACCACAAGCCATTATCTTAGATAATGGGACACCATTCAAAAATTAGGATGTCTGGGACTTATGTGAAAAATTCAAAATCCAACATCGCTTCTCCACCCCACACTATCCCCAAGGCAATGGCCAAGAAGAAGCCTTAAACAAGACCATTCTAAAAATCCTCAAGAAAACAGTCAATGGCGCAGGTCATGACTAGCACCTACGGCTTAATCCCGCCCTCTAGGCCTATCAAACCAATATTTACACACCCACTGGCCCCACCCCTTTCTCCCTGGTCTACAGATCAGAAGTAGTACTCTCTATTGAGATTGAGATCCCATCACTCAGGATATCATTGCAAAACCTCATCACGGATGAAGAGTACCGAGTATCAAGATTGAATGAGTTGGAGCTACTGGATGAGCGATGTATAGATGCTTTAAATCACTTGCAAGTCCATCAGAATAGACTTAAAAGGAGCTACAATAAGAAAATCAAAAGCAAGACATTCCAAGTTGGAGACTAGTCTTAAAAGAAAATCAGAAGAATGTCCCAAACACAAGCAACAAAGGAAAAATTGAACCCAATTGGATCGGACCATTTGTCAATACAACAAGTTACAAATCAGGGGTATATCAGTTATCAACACCCGAAGGGGAACCTCTGCAAGAGACCATGAATAGCTCTCATCTCAAAAAGTTTTATGCCTAAATCCTTTAAGGTATAGAACCAAAAAATTCAAAAAAATTAGAAGATGTCCTGAAAAAATGGTTACTTCGGCGAAAACCTGGCAAACAGGCATCTTGGTGACAACAAAAAAATCAAAAAATAAAAAAAATAAAAAAAATCAGAAAAAGGATCAAAAATAGTAAAGAGAAAAATTGTCCTCTAGTGAAAACCACTTCGGTGGCATTTTGGACAAGTACCTTGGTAAAAACCTAGCAAACAGGCACCTTACGTAAATAAGCAGTTTCCATCCACTAGGATCTTTACGGCTTGTTCTGCATCATCCATCCATTTCGCTTCTATCATCCATCATATCCAGATCTCCATCCATCACTAATCCACTCACATCTACACCATAGCTTGGTCCTATTTTCGTATCATGATCCCTCCTAGTACCACTCAGCCCATCCTCAAGGTCAGTTTGTCCTGCCTTTATCGGAGTAGTCTATTGCATCACACTGGGGGCATGTTCTTATCGGATTGGATTTGTGTATATTCTTAAAGTCCTAAATATCAGAAAATCCAAAAAACTCAAAAAATAAATAATCCAAAAACATAAGAAATCCAAAAATCCAAAAACATCATAAAATTAGAAAATCCAAAAACATCAAAATATCAGAAAATCCAAAAGCATCAAAATATTAGAAAATCCAAAAACATCGAAAAAGTACAAAATCCAAAAAACATCAAAACATATAAAAAATCCCAAAAACAAGTCAAAACTCAATCAAAAAGCCAAAAACAAAATTGTCTTGTTGAACTACATCGTCTCTAAGCTTGAACGTAGGCAAGGTTGATCTTTGATCATCCCCCAAGACACTTAGGGCAGTCCTTTAGGAGTCTCATAATAAACTGACATTTCATCATGTATATCTTCATTTGTAAATTTGTCAAGTTGTCAGTCGAACTACATGGTCTCTGTGTGTATAACGTAGGCAAGGCAATCTGTTGATCAGCCCCCAAGGCCCCTAGGATAGGTCTTTAGGTTAGTCTCTTGGTCAAAATCTCAGAAAATCCCAAAACATTGGAAATACAAAAAAAGAAAAACATTTGAAAATCTCAAAAAATACCAAAAATAGCCTCAAAACATTGCAAAAATCCAAAAGCATCCAAATATTTGAAAAAATCCATCCACCTCATCTCACTTGCACCTACAATAACACCATCCATAATAAACTGATCATCATCCTCAACCTTTGGTGAAATAGTTAGACACAAATGTAGCAACTTAAAAGTAAAACTCAAAAATGTCAAGTCTTAGGTTTAAGTCAGTACGTAAACAAGTTGGTCAATTCTTTGTGTTGATAGTTCATCATCCAAATAGTCCCATATCAATCATTTGATAACATCATGTCCTTGGATGAATCCTTCCTACAATGGGCATTATTTATCAAAAAGAACACTTTGGATAAACGAAATGACGTGTCGCAATCCACTAGCATGTCCTAGGATGTATCCTTCCTACAATGGGAATTATCTTTTGGCAATAAGTTTTGATTCTTATCCTTAAAAACAAATTCCCTTTTGGTTAGTGGTATTGAAGAACATCAACTTGTTTGTTTTCTTTATCTTTGTCTTTTGACTTATCCTATTGCGCTCAGTTCAAGGACCTCTTGATGATATCCGAACGAAGGATTTAGAGAGATAGGAATGGGGAAACAATCATTATCCTTTTGTCTGTTGTGCTTGTTGGATGTTTTCTTGTAATATAACCTTGGCGAATACTTGCTCTGTTAGATATGTATGGAGGATGTTTTGGATATCTTGTTGACTATTGCATTGATTGGTTATACCTTTTTGTGTTTTTGTCCAAGGTGTTTGAGCATCCTAGCAAGGTTTCTATATGTTAGGTGTGAACAAGAATACTCCTATCTATTTGTCAATTCAAAGTCCATCACACTAAGTACAATGCCATCCTGGTCCTTTATACCTTGATCCTCTTTTCATCATCTAATCTCTTCTTTTCTGTATTAACATCACATTAGGATTAGTTAATCATAATCACTAGTGCATCCATCCTACATCCACAAACCATCAGCATTCTGCATATCATCCCACATGCATGTTCATCATCATAATATAGATCTGTTAGTGTAAGAATCTACATAAATCATACATTTGCATAATCACATCATATCACATCATCAATCTCATCCATCTCACATCATATCATCATTTAAGTTGTTTAAGATAATATAGATTTGTTATTCTAAGCATCTTAAAACCATCTCATTTGCATCATCATCCATAACCATCCATTTTGAACCTTTTTATCATGAGATCAACCCTCAAAAAAAATATTTTCGCTTAATCTCTCAAGGGGGCAATGTACTAGAGTACTTCTTTCCACTAGGGCAACCGAAAAAAATTAGAAAATTTTTAAATTTTGATCGTGGCAAGTTTATTCTTTGAACCAACGCAAAAAGTCCATTGCTTCAAAGAGGGGAAAAATGTAGACATGCAAAATTAGCATCATTCATTTAATTAGGTCCATTCATCAAGTAAGCAAACTTCATTAAATCCATTCATTAGGCAAATCAGGGTCATTTAATTCAATCTCTAAGGATTATCCACTTAAATTGAAAATGAAGCACTATAAATCTGCAAATGAACCAATCTCAAACACTCATTAGTGGGGTTAGTTTACATATGCACATCTATGAATACCTCTATGAAATAACAATGCCATGCTTCAAAGATGCAAACAACTAACAAAGAGGATCAAATAAACATATAGAATCAAGACAAAGTACCTATTGCATATTGGATTGGTGTCAAATGTGCCAATGACCCTTTCCCAATCCTTGCTAAAAAATGAAATGATGCAATGCACTATGATGAAGAGCAAAATTAGATCTCAAACAAAGAGAATAACATTGCATGAAGATCTAGATGAGTTGATGAAGAATGAGACCCTTTATTTATAGATTTATCTTGCTGAGAGAATGGCCAAATGGATGAATTTGGGACTAAATATAAACCAATGAAAAGAGGTCACTTTTCAACTTGCCATAGGTTGAGGAATGTGCAAGTTTTGGCCAATATTCCCAAGAGAGGGAGTTTCAAATTCAAATTTGTGAAATAAATGTTGAGAGGGGGACATGAAAATGAGAAGTTAATGAATGTTGGAAGGGACAAGTCAACTTGTCATCATTTTCAAACTTGAGGGAATATTCTATTTTTTATGCCAAGTTGAAAGAAAATAAGAATTTTAATAAATCAATAAATTTATTTATTTGTGCAAGTGGGAATATCTAGAGGATGTGATGGGTGGTTAGGTTAGGCTAATTAGGATTAGATTAGCTTCATGATGATTAGGTGAGTTTGACCCCTTTGACTTGAATATTTGGATTTATTTAAATCAAAAGGGGAGAAATATGAATTTGGGATTTAATTAAATGGATGATGCAAGATAAAGGTTAATTAACGAAGTGTTAGGATTTAATTGATTTATTTAAATGATGTAATGATGAAGTGGATTTATTTAATTTGGAGGATGAAATGTTAGATTTGATTATATGAAGGTTATTTTATTAAACCATTGGATTGACATGTATGCATATTTTGCGTGTCTACATTTTTCCCCTCTTTGAAGCAATGTACTTGTTGGGTTGGTTCAAAGAATAATCTTACTGCGATCAAATTTTTTAAAAAGTTCTAATTTTTTTGGATGCCTCGGTGGAAAGAAGTATAGTACATTTCCCCCTTGAGAGATTGAAGATTCCATTTGAGGGTCAATCTCGTGATAAAGACGTTAAAAATGGATGGTTATGGATAATGATGCCAATGAGATGGTTTAAGATGCTTAGAATAAAAAATCTATATTACCTTAAACAACTTAAATGATGATATGATGTGATGATGGATGAGATGGATGATGCGATATGCTATGATTATGCAAATGTATGATTTATGCAGATGCTTAGACTAACAGATCTATATTATGATGATGATGCAAATGTAATTCATGTGAAATGATTGATGTTTCCTATTATGTATGATATTAATGATATGTGGTATGCTGACCGTTTTGTGGATGCAGGATGGATGCATGATGGATGCATTGGTGATGTTATCTTAGCATGGAAATAAGAAATGAGATGATGACAAGAGGATCTAACAAGCCAACTTTATGAGAGATGATGATTAGAAATGGATGATGATGATTTTCTTATCAAGGATTGGGATTTTAAATGGGCTACTTACCTTATGTTTGATAACACATGTAGATACGATGCATCAAGGTATAAAGAACCAAGATGGCGTTGTACCTAGTACGATGGACTTTGACTCGACAAATAGATAGGAGTATTCTTGTTCACACTTGACATATAGAAACCTTACTAGGATGTACCTAACAGAGCAAGTATTCACCATGTTATTTTACAACAGTGTCCAACAAGCACAACAGACAAAAGGATAATGATCGTTGCCCCATTCCTATCTCTCTAAATCCTTAGTTCAGATATCATCAAGAGGTCCTTGGAATGAGGACAATAAGATAAATCAAAAGAAAAGATCAAGTACACAAACGAGCCAATGTTATTCATATCTCTAGCCAAAGGGATTTGTTTGGTTAGGATAAGAATCCAAAGTGATATCCAAAATGATGCCCATTGTCAGAACGATATATCCTAGGGCATGCATTGTATAGGATGATGATGGTTGGATAAGTTCATTGATAGGCTATTGATATAAAGTTGATTGTCATGTTTGCGAGTGATCAAGAGTTTGATTTTGTTTTAAATGTTTGTTGCTTGCTTTTTATTTTACGATTGAAGCTTGATTTTGTTGATTGTTGTGGTTGTTTCTGTTTGTGTTGCCAAAGGATGAAGGTGATGATCAATTTATTATGGATGATTGATTATTTCAAGTGAAAGCGAGATGAGACAGCTGGATTTTTTCAAATATTTCGATGTTTTTGACGTTTTTGGAATGTTTTGAGGTTGTTTCGATTTTTGATTTTATAAATGTTTTGATTATTTTATTTTTTCAAATGTTTTTGGATTGTGGTGTTTTTCGAATGTTTTTGGATTTTGATGTTTTTTTGAATGTTTTTGGATTTTGGTGTTTTTCGAATGTTTTTTGATTTTGATGTTTTTTTGAATGTTTTTTGATTTTGATGTCTTAGGGGCTGATCAAGAAATTAGCCTTTCCTACATTTAAGCTTAGAGACGATGTAGTTCGGATTCTATGTTTTAGACATTTTTTGCCTTTTATGAATGTTTTTGGATTTTTTGATGTTTTGGATGTTTTTAGATTTTCTGATTTTCTAATGTTTTTGGATTTTCACATAATTTTGAAAATTTGGATATGGATATGATATTAGTGCTCTGTTTGGGATTTTTCTAAAAAAACCAAGCTAAGGTTGATTGATCTGATCAATGGATTGGTGATGATGATAACATTGTTGAGGATACACAACAATGCAAGGATTTGATTGATCAGAATTTATGATGATAACATTTTTGAGGATGCACAAAAATGCAAGGATTGATTGATTGGGATTGATGATGATAACATTGTTGAGGATGCACAACAATGCAAGGATAGTGTTAAGCAACACAATGATATCCTTAGATAATGATTTTTTGATTGGATTTGATTGATCATGATTGATGAAGCTTGATTTTGGAACAAAATATGTTTGGATGATTTGATATGACATTTGATGTGCAACTTAGATGCGACTGATAGTGATTGTTTGGATTGATGTTCGATGTTCAATGAATCTTGATAAGGAACATTTTCTCGTCAAAATATGCCACGGGCTAGTGATTTGGAATTTTTCTCACGAGTGGTTTAACCAATTTAATTGCATGTTTTCCAATGTTCGGATCACCACATAAGTTGGAGGACATAGACCAATATTTATTCCCGAAACAAGATCTACATATCTTCCCCCAATGTCTAGCAATGTAAGGAATGCCATGGATGGATGCTTGGATGGATGGGTATGGATCATCTTGCAATAAGATAAGGTACTTAGATAAATAATGTTGCATAGGATAAGATTAATGAAAGCAGCCCATGTCAAGATGTTTACCGTAAGAAAGCATAAAGTGTGCCCCAAACTTTCATCAAGATCAAGATAACTTGGATGATGGATGCAGATGGATGAAAATGAATTGGATCAATGGTTTATGGATGGATGGATTTATTATGGATGGAAAAAGATGCTTTCATCTGAACTGGCACACATAGATGCTCAATTCCACAAATGATGCTTTTTTTCCAGGTTTTCACCATGGTCTTGCCCAAAGCACCACTGTAGTGGTTTTCACTAGAGGACAATTTTTTTTCTTTACTATTTTCAATCCTTTTTTCTAATTCTTTTTTGGATTTTCATGTTTTTTTTTTTTGGTTTTTTTGGAACATTTATGCTGACCCACCTAGTGGTGTCAATGTAGATGCTTCTATCATAATGTGCCATCGGTATCCTTCCTGAAGAATTTTCTTTGCTAAAGATACATGTACTTGAATGCAGCTCTAGGGATTCCTGATTTTCTTTGTCGATACCAAAGTTAACTTTTTCTCTGGGTGCACATCATGATAGAGTGCCTTCGAAATCCTTATGATGAAGGGTTTTTTCCAATACATGGTCAATGTAAGAACTAGATATCATGTGTGGAGGCATGGATGGAGTGTGTTTAGGGATAAAAGATGGATTGGTTAACAACTTGGAATCTTTGAATCTCCAAATTTCGGAAGATGAGCAATGATGGGTGTATACGAAAGTGTGGGTGGAATTAGGACCAATAGTTTGATACACTTTGTACGTTCCTTGAAAATCTTACTTTTTCTTTTGTGGACATCTTTGATGGATACTTTTCCCTCTTTTATTTTGCCCCATAGTTTTTTTGACCAATGGAGTTTGATAGGGATAATCTTTCTTTTTATTCTTTGGTATCCATATGTATTTGATTTGTCCCTTATGCTTTTCTGATTCTTTTCCTTTGATAAAATTCTTCATACTTTGATTCAATTCTTTCTTTTGAAATTGGTCCCAATTCGTGGATGGGGTGATGGGTGGATGAAGATTCATGACGTGGCTAGTTGTAGTATTGGCATCGGTTTCATCATAATAATTCTTCGTGCTCCCTATCTTGACATTTTCTTGAGATGAATTTTCCCCTAGTATGGCAGTAATGACACCTTTTTTTCTTGATTCCGCCTGTTTTGAGATGTCTTGTTTAGTAAACATGCTCTGAAAAATGACCACTGTAGATGATGTTATTTCGATTGGATGCTCTACTGAATTCAGAATATATTGTTCCATCTGAATTGTTTCCTTGAGTGGATAATACTGAATATCTTTATCCATGATGTCCTCAGTCTAAATTTGGGATATATCTGATACTATTTTTGACAACTCTTTTGACTATAGAAATCAATAACCTTCTCTTTTTGTGTAATAATGTCAAGAGTAAAAGAATCTTGTTCTTAAGGAAGATCATCTATCTGTCCATCCAAAGAAAGCATCTCATGGGTAGATGGAGGAGTATGTGCTACACAGATATGATCATCTTGCATAGATAGGAGAGTTTCCATTAGATTATTGTAGTATCTTGAAGATACAATTTCTTGATCTTGAATGATTTTGAAGTTGCTTTCAAAATTCTTTGAATCACGTTCTCGACATGGGTTACTTTCAAAGGATGTATTGCTTAAAAAGGATTCTTGGATGTCGTCATTAGACATGGTAAGTGGTTCAATATCCTCAAGTGTCGAGTTCAGGGTTCCTTCAGTATCTCTAACCATGAGCTCGAAGGGGGTCAACATGTCCTAGGAAGGACCATTGCTAGACCTTAGTGAAAGATGTTGATCATGCTTTGGGATAAATTCTTGCGATATGTCCTCTAACTCATAAGGCAATTTAAAGACATTTTCAACATGATCATAGGTCAATGGATCGTGCATTATGTTGATAATATCAAACAATCCTAACACTCCTCAAGAAATAGATCACTAAAAAGTGGTTCTTGACGTATGGTGCATTGATCATCGGATGGTGTAGAAACATCTTCAATATGCTCCTTAATTGAGAGATCTTCAACATTGTTTTCAAAAATTGTGGTGGAGAGATTGTGAATGTCTTCAACCATAGAGTCAAGTGATGTTGACATTTCTTGAATTGGATCATTGTTGGGTATTGTTGGTGGATTTTGATCATGATTGAAAAGTGACTCTTGACCTATGTTGATTTGATCATTGGATGATCTAGACATAGCTTCAAGGTTCTCAGTGATGGATTGATCTTGATCCTTGATCTCAATAGTTGTCAATTTTTGTGTTTGTGCTTGTGTTTGTTGAGTAGCTTGAGAGGCTTGTTGCACTTGTTGAGCTTGTCTTGCTTGTTGCATGGATAGATATTGTTGGATAGCCTTTTGGTAGGCCTGGTGAGCTTTTAGCGCAATGTTATATTATCTTGTTGCATTTGGTTTCAGTGGTAGTGGTGGTGGATTTGAAATCATGTTGGATGCAGTGACAAGTGGTTGAGATATGCTCAAAGCAATCATGGTAGTGAAGGGTTGAGATGTGATGGGCATGATAGTGGTGGTTGGAATGATCAAAGTGATAGGGATGGTTGGAATGACCAAGGTGATAGGCCCTTGGGAGACCATATTTAGTTTGTCAAGATTGATGTTTTCATTTGATTAGATACCATCTATTAGTGTGATGTCAATGGTATATTCAAAGGATTTTATGTGATGACTTGATTGGTGTTAGGTGGATTGATTTGGATGGAGTGATTGGTGCTAGGTAAAGGGGGAAACCCTAAACCAAGGAATGATGTTGATATGGGTAATGGTGGAGGATGCGTCTCTTGGCGCAATGACTCAACTATTTTGGTAAGTATAGCAATCTGATCTTGCCAAATTTGATCCTTATTTTGATCTTGACTCCCTTGATATAGTTGATATTGATTTTGTTTAAGTAGATTTGAAGTTTGTACTTGTGTTTGATTTTTGACAATGTTCTAATTTGGGATGATGTTCAAATTTGGCATTGTGGGTTTAAATTGACCATTGTTGATGCTGGGAATCACATTGCCTTGTTTTAGGTAACTTTGATTTTCCATGGTGTTACCTTGACTTGGACTAATGCATGTAGTCGTTATCATAGTGTTTGGACTTTGAAAAAAAATTGTATGATTTGCAAACATATTTATCCCAAATTTTGTTGGATTCATGTTTGGAAAACTTGTACTTGGTACATTCTCTTTTGGCATGTAGGGATTTTTTGGGATGATGTTCGTTTGAAGGCTAATGCATTCATTGTTTGGTTGGTGGATTTGTAGATTTGGACTTGAATTTAAATCTACCATTGGGAAAGGTGTCCCAAAATTCAATTTGGTCATACTCACATTTGTTGAACTATTGACATTTGTCGAAGGTAATGATCCCATGTACGGTTTGTATAGATGTGAGTGTTGATAATCAATTGGAATTGTAATGCTTTGAAAGTTCAATTGATTTGGATTACTCATGATGTATGGATCAAGTTTATATCCCATGTTCATCTTGTGTTTTGACCTTGTTGCAAAAGTGACCTCTAAGGTTCTTAGGACTAATGACGAGATGAAGGATGGAAGGTGTAAAAGATATGAGTGTTGAACGTTTAGGAACTTTGGATCAATGCTAGACTTAGGGTTTGATTTTAATTGGTTTGATTTAGGTAAGATGTTATCAAGTAGGATGAACTTGTTCGAAGGATTGCTGATTTAATTAGAGGTATGAGAAATGATGCATTCCCATACTCCTAACTAAACAAGGTGATTTTGATTTTAATGATTTACCGAAGTCTAGAATGTTGTTTTCAAATCTCTAAAGTTGTTTTGGGATGAGTTTTGATAAATGTTTGGATGGATGAAGTGTTAGATTTGATCCTAAATGAACCCAAGAAGGACTTTTGTACTAGGCCAAGATAGTGAAGAACATGCCTTTCTCTAAGAGTAATTCAAAATCAAAAGACCAATGTTTGCATGAAAACCATATGACCAAAAGATGCCAAGCACATATGTGGGGTCCAATTGATTTAATCTTTGCTTAATGTATTCTTTTTATCACAAACACTTCTTGATTAGGTTTTCAACTAAATTTCCAATTTCCTAATTTTCTTTCACCCCACAAAATGCATTATGCAAAAATCAAGGAAATCAATGCAAAGGTTTCCTAATGTTGACCTTAGTAGGAGCAAATTGAGATGAAATCCAAATGTTTAGAAGCCTCTAAGGATATGAATCCCAAGGGAAAGCAATAACATGTGAATTTTTTCAAGGATATTTGCTTCTCCTAAAGGGTTTGAGATTTGATGCTCATATTGAATGTTGGTTTTCCAATGTTTTCGATCAAAGCACTGTGTTTTCAAACGGACTCACAAGCAATATAACACCCTAGCTCAATTGGTACATTTTCTTAGTGGGCTTAACTCATGCCCTTAGTAGTAGAAGAGATGATTTTACATGAAATCAAGGAAAAAATATAAAGGTATGTTAAGAATGAAGTCTTAACCTCTATACCTTAACCAAGATCGAACATGGCAAGTAACTTCTTCGAATCTAAGTTCCAATGCACCACTTCGATAAACTCGGTGAATGATTTCATAGGCCACTACAAAAAAGGATTTTATTTTGGAGTTTTCGTTCGTGGAGATTGACCCATACGGCAAGAGTCCACTTTCGGATCCATCTCGTCGAAATCAACCACGTGATATTGGTGTTTACTCCAGTACCCACATTTATATTCCAATTGGAAATAATTTTAGCTTTAGAGTGTTACTAGTTGAGTCATTCCCTTGGGTGAGTACTTTTTCCCCAAGGCAAGCCCTCTAGGATAAATAAAAGTGAATAAAGATAATATTTGTAACTCGATCAATCTTTGTTGGCAACAAAGAGAGAATATACGCAATAATGCCCCCACTCACACTCGCACAAGATTTTGTTCAATTTTAAAACCCAAAATGAAGTGTGGAGGAAATATTTTATGCAACTTAATGTCATCAAAAAGACTTTTGGTTCTCAAAATCGTCATGAAGCACGAGAGAAGTGCATACACCTTTTTAGATGAGATTACTTTGAATAAGAGATTATGAAACATGAAAAACACATGTTCATTTTAAGCACCAAAAAATAAAATGTGATAATTTTCCTTGTTCAATTTTTAGCCCAAAAGTAAAGTCTAGTCAATTTCTAAGTTGATTTTTAATCCAACTTTGAAAACAAACAATGATCTAGTTGGCCTAAAACAGAAGACAAAAGTAGGAAATGGATGCTCTAGGTTGTTTCAATAAGCATTAAGAAATGCTTTTTCAAGTTCAATGTCCACTTTTTCAACTCCAAGATTTGTCCAAGATTGTCTCTTATCTTGCAATGTTGCAACTCCTTTGACTGAAAATCCTTCCTCCTCACTTTTCCTATTGAACAAAAAGATAATCAAGTGAGGATCAAATTAAATTAACTAAGTTCATTTTAATCATTGATTTCAAAAAAAAGAATGAATTCAAATGAAAAAGACTTAATGATATTTTGAACCAATCTCAAACACACATTAGTGGGGTTAGTTTACATATGCACATCTATGAATACCTCTATGAAATAACAATTCCATGCTTCAAAGATGCAAACAACTAACAAAGAGGATCAAATAAACATATAGAAGCAAGAAAAAGTACCTATTCCATATTGGATTGGTGTCAAATGTGCCAATGACCCTTTCCTAATCCTTGCTAAAAACTAAAATGATGCAATGCACTATGATGAGGAGCAAAATTAGTTCTCAAACCAAGATAATAACTTTGCATGAATATCTAGATGAGTTGATGAAGAATGAGGCCCTTCATTTATAGATTTATCTTGATGAGAGAATGGCCAAATGGATGAATGTGGGACTAAATATAAACCAATGAAAAGAGGCCACTTGTCAACTTGCCATAGGTTGAGGAATGTGCAAGTTTTGGCCAATGTGCCAAAGAGAGGGAGTTTCGAATTCAAATTTGTGAAATAAATGTTGAGAGGGGGACATGAAAATGAGAAGTTAATGCAATATTGGAAGGGACAAGTCAACTTGTCATCATTTTCAAAACTTGAGGGAATATTCTATTTTTTATGCCAAGTTGAAAAAAATAAGGATTTTAATAAATCAATAAATTAATTTATTTGTGCAAGTGAGAATATCTAGAGGATGTGATGGGTGGTTAGGTTAGGCTAACTAGGATTAGATTAGCTTCATGATGATTAGGTGAGTTTGACCTCTTTGACTTGAATATTTGGATTTATTTAAATCAAAAGGGGAGAAATATGAATTTGGGATTTAAATAAATGAATGTTTTATTTATTTAATTAAAGGGATGATGCATGATAAAGGTTAATTAATGAAGTGTAAGGATTTAATTGATTTATTTAAATTATGTAATGATGAAGTGGATTTATTTAATTTGGAGGATAAAATATTAGATTTGATTAAATGAAGGTTATTTCATTAAACCATTGGATTTACATGTATGCATATTTTGCATGTCAGAACAAAACAACTTTGTTTAATTTAAGCCTATCATTCCCTCTTTGATTAAATAAATCAAGAATTTATTTAATTAAATCTCAAAAATCACCTTCCATCCCTTTTAATTTAAATAAATCAAAGTATTTAAATCAAATAAGTCAAAATCACCTAATCATCACCTAAGCTAATCTAATCCTTATTAACCTAACCTAACCACCCATCACATCCTCTAGTTTTTCCCACTTCCACCAATAAATCATTTTATCTCATTTATAAATTCATCATTTTCTTTCAACTTGGCATAAAAATGGAATATTCCCTCAAGTTTGAAAAATGAGGACAAGTTGACTTGTCTCTTCCAACATAGCAATAAATTCTCTCTTACATGTCCCCCTCTCAACATTTAAGTGAAAATTTCAAATTTGAATCTCCCCCTCTTGGGCACATTGGCCACAACTTACACATTCCTCAACCTATTACAAGTTGACAAGTGGCTTCATTCCATTGGCCAAATCATTATCCCACATTGCTCTATCTTGAGCTCTCTTCCAACTTGAAAATCTATAAATGAAAGGCCTCATTCTTCATCAATTTATCTACACTCTCATGAAAATTTACTCTCTTAAATTGAGAAGTAATTTTGCTTGTCACCATTGCATTGCATCTTGTGAGTTTTAGCAAGGATTGGGAAAGGGTCATTTGCACATTTGACACCAATCCAATATGGAATAGGTAATTTTCTTGCTTCTATATGTTTATTTGATCTTCTTTGTTATTTGTTTGCATCTTGGGAACATGACATTGTTATTTCATAGAAGCATTTGATGAATTTGCACATGACTAACCCATGTTTGAGGTTTTAGAGTTTTGCAGAATTTATGGTGCTTTAGTTTTGACTCTACGAAAGAGTGTCACTTTACACATTCATATTCATCCAACTTAAGCATAACACACCAAATATAGTTGAGTAATAAAGATGCAATTATAATCAAATCTAGCACCAAAGTGGTTGTATCAGTTATTCAATGTGTGCAGCAAAATACTCAAGAGATAAAAAAAATCTTCACAATGGAACAAATAGCAAAGACTTTACTTTCCAATCGATATTTAAAACGGAATCGGAGATTTTAAACAACAGATTTGAATGCATGTTAAAAATTGACCAATAAGCATGCAACATTAATGGGTGGTGGCTTTCTTTTGCCTTTACCTTTCGAATCCAACAACTTCCTCCCGTACCTGATCTCTTTTTCTCATTCAATGCTAATGTATTAATTTACTTATACCACTGTCAATGTTAATGCAACAATCAATATTAAAAGAGAAACAAAGACTATTGCACCAGTAATGATATCTTTTGCCTTCACAAAGATTATCACGCTAGTTAAAAGAACTATTGGCGCATTTAATCACTAGTCAAATCACACAAATGCATTTAATTAGATGCAGCCCTTCCTCTCTTCTTCCTCTCTGCTCAATGACTTCTCACCATTATGCGTCCTTTTCTATTTTGCTTACACCTGCTTTATTGTATTTCAAACAAATAACCACAACCAAACGTTTAAACTCTCATACAAGCATAAGATTAGGAAAAAGATAAAATATGAGCTTTTACTTATTTTCAGAGTGTTTTCTTCTATTCAAAATGTAATGATCTAATCTGGTACTTCATAGGCAATAAATCAATCCATGATTTTTCTTTTTTTTTTGTTCCATATTATCACCCTAGAAACATTTACATCTAAATAGATATAGCATCAAATAATTTTGAGAGAAAGCAAAACTTCCATACAAATAAATTGGTAGATGTAAAGAAATGTATATGATTTATGCCAAGACTGCAATATATACACCTTAACTCTCATTTTTTTCTTATCAGGGTGGAGCAGTAGGATATCCGTAGGAGTAATTCAAATCAGTAAAAGAATATCTCTTCTTATGATGCTTTTGGAGCAGACTTTATGGTTACAAAAATGTTGTACTCATATGTGTGAATCCACGAGCATACAAACCCCAATGTATTGGTAATTAGAGGCATCAAAATTGGCATATCTTAGACAGATTGAAATGAGCCTAAATCCATGTTTGGAGGTCTGAAATACCACACTAGCATTGATGGATAATACAAAAATAATGAATTAGTGATGGATAGCCACCATTTGCATTTCATTTTGGGAAGCAAAATTGTGTGTTGGCAGAAAGGATAGTGCACATGGCGAGTGGCCCACCTCTTCTATTTCCATCACTCCTTTCCACAATGAAAACAAGCCTCTTTTAGCAATAGTAAATAGTATAGTACTACTATTGATTTGCTATTTCTTTAAGCTCATTGTAGCAAATTCAAAAGATATGGCAAGAGCCCGCGAATTAAGACAAGGTACCCAAATAACCTTCTCCTCCAATGGCGTAGATTCATTCCAAATAGTCTGGCCTAAATCTGACCATTTCCCCTCCATAGTATGGCCTCCAAACTCTACGAGTCTCTACCCTTTTAGGTTAGAGCTGCATTGATGTCAGACAGACAATGATGAGAGATGATGATAATAAAAGATATGAAAGGAGCAAGGGGTTGATGTCACAAGGTAGGTATAGAGCTAGTGAACAAATAAAATTTTTATGATGCTCTAATCAATATAGAACTTGGAAAATAATTAGACTTTTGATGGCACTATTTACAAGACATAAGGTGGATTTAATGCTACCAAAAACTGACCAGTGAACAAAGATATATTTTAAGATGCCCCCATCAATATAGAACTTGGAAATAATCAATGATAAAAGTTGAATGTTCATCTAATCAAACAAATTTTGAAAATTTATTTAGCGATTGCACAGATTACCTCTAGTCTGATCATCATTGTAGTGTACCACGCTTCTACCTCAAGGAAGCAAATTTCTAACTAAGATAAATACATTTAGATTTAGTGATTGCATGGTTTACCTCTTCCCAAAAGTATGGCTTTAATTTTTTGATTAGACATTTTTAAATGGTCTTTCAGAGCAATCTTTCCCCTAATGCTACAATCAATTCATTGTAAGATCAATTTATAATCCTTTAAGAACCAATGATTTAATGGTTAGTCTCATTACTACCATACAAATTAATTTCCTTTACATAGAAATAAAAAAATATATACCCAAGGCTAAATAAGCTTGTGCCTAGATGTTAGTTCATAAAATGACAACTATAATTGAAAATGCATAAGCTAGCTGGGCCACAACGAGGTCATAAATAAGGCTTATGAAGCCTTCATTCAATTTAAAGGCCAAGAATAAGGACATGGGCACAACATTTCAATATCTATGTGCATTCTATTCTACAACGTCTAGGCGTATAAGTTGTGCCTACAAGGAGATTAGTATAGAGGATTGGCAGAGAGTATAACAATGATTGTTGGCTAGGCAGTAATAGCAATTATCACCAAATAAATTGTGAAAAAAAAAGTATAGTGATTAATCACGTTGTGATAAGGAGTATACAGTCAAAATAAATAATCACCAGACCAAAAGAAAAGGAATTCGATCAAGAAATACATTATCTTTTTATTTTTAAGAGCACAAACAGTTGAAAGTAGTTGAAACAAATCTAATGGAAGAACTAAAAAAAAATTTGTAAATTACAACCCTCCCTCTAGCACCATATGTGAGCACCTATAAATCTACACACAACCTAAACCTCCATACTCATTAGCAATGGGTTAGTTCCACTTATGAAAACGTACAAATGCTCCTATGAAATAATACATCATTCCTGACAAACAAGATAACCAAACAAACTATTTGAAGGCATAATAGAAGCATAATATATACCTATTCCATAGCGGATTGGTGCCACTTTGATATGAAAATTGGCCCTTTCTCAACCCTTGACAAGCTCAATGATGAAGATTGTTGAAAATTCTATGAAGTGGAAAAAATTAGCTCTCGATGTGAAGAGGGTAACTTTGCATGATGATTGTGGATGATTGTGGATGATAAAATGAAGGATATCCTCTCTATTTATAGAAGAGTTTGATGAGAGAAGAAGCAAATGGGATGAATGTGGGACTAACTTTCAACCAATTTCAAGGTGTTACTTGTCAAGAGATAGATGGGTGAAGGATGTGTAAGTTTCGATGAATGTGCCCATAAATGCATATATTTGAAATTTAAAAAATGTTGAAATGACAAGGTGGAGGGAGAGTCAAATGGACTAATGGCAACTTGGCTCAATGCAAAAGGACTTGTAAGGTGACATAAATGCCTTGTTGTAAGGACTCATCCCACTAAGAGCTAGATTTGAAATGTAGGAATATTCTATTTTTATTTCTTGAGAGAAAATGAAGATTTCATAAATTAATTAAATGATTTATTTGTGCAAGTAGGAAAAGCTAGAGGATGTGACATGCATTAGATTTAACCTTAATCATTATTTGATTAACTTAAGTGAAGATTAGGTGATTTGACTATTTGACTTAGATTTATGGATTAAAATAAATCAAAAGATGAAAAATGATTTAGACTTAATAAATTAATTAAATGATTTATTTGTGCAAGTGGGAAAAGCTAGAGGATGTGACATGCATTAGATTTAACCTTAATCATGATTTGATTAACTTAAGTGAAGATTAGGTGATTTGACCTTTTGACTTAGATTTATGGATTAAAATAAATCAAAAGAAGATGGAAAATGATTTAGACTTAATAAATTAATTAAATGATTTATTTGTGAAAGTGGGAAAAGCTAGAGGATGTGACATGCATTAGATTTAACCTTAATCATGATTTGATTAACTTAAGTGAAGATTAGGTGATTTGACCTTTTGACTTAGATTTATGGATTAAAATAAATCAAAAGAAGATGGAAAATGATTTAGACTTAGTTAAATAAATATTTTGATTTATGTAACTAAGGGGGATGTTGTTAGTATTAAAGATGAATTTATTTAATTTAAATGGGGGACTTTAGAGATAAATCAAATAAACTTGATTTATTTAATGATTGGATGAATATGACTCAATTAAATGCATGATGTCAGTTTTATGTGTCTACAGTTCCCTTGGGTGAGTACTTTTTCCCCAAGGTGAGCCCTTTAAGATAAACAAAAGCAAGCAAACATATATGTAACTCAATCGATCTTTGTTGAGAAACAAAGAGAGAATACATACGATAAGTTTACTCACACTCACAAGATGTTTTGTTCAATTTTAATCCCAAAATGAAATGTGGAGGCAATTACTCTGCCCAACTTAAGATCACCAAAAGGCCTTTTGATTCTCAAGATCACCGTGAGGTGCAAGAGAAGCACATACGTCATTTCAATGGTATTGTTTTGAGTAATCAATTACAAGACAAATAAACACTTGTTCATTTTAAGTCTACAAACCAAAAGTGAATTCTTTTGTAGCACCAAATTAAATGTGGAATTTTTTTTGTTCAATTTTTAGCCTCAAACAAAATCTAGTGGGTTTGTCCTAAGATTCATTTTAAACTCTTTGTATTAAGAAAGAAAGCTTTTCTAGTGGTTTTTACAATCCAAAAAGATGAGAGTTGGTTTAAAACAGAAAGTTAAAGCATGAAATGAAAGCTCTAAGAATTTAAAAACATTTGTCAACTTCAAGATTGAAGGCTTCAATCCTCTTTAATTCCAAGATTCTTCAAGGATTGCTTCCAATGCTTCAACATTGTACATTTTTCGTGCAAGAGAAAATTCCTCCTCCTTCATTTTCCTTTTCATTCCTTCCTCGTTTTCCTTCCTTTTCCTCATTTTCCTATCCCATGAAAGACAATCATACAAGAATTTATTTAATTAAAATCATTTTAAACATTAACTTGAAACAATAAAATGATTTTAAATAGAAAAGACAAATGATTGTGAAATTTAAAAAAAATAATGCAGCATTAATAGGAATCATGCTTTCCAACAAATTTTCACAATATCAAAGCCTTTAGCTAAAATATCTAGTCACCAATGGAGAAAAAAAAAATTGGACCATTTAAGGTAGTTAGGTAAAGATTTGATTGATTTTTTATTTTTTTTGACTTTTCCTGCAAAAGATCTTAAATGAGTAATGCCAAATAGAAAAGATGCAAGATTAAATGAATTAAACTAGACATTAATATGTAGATATCGTGCCTTCCAGAGCATAGATCTTGAAGTTGGACTGGTAGATAAATGCTTCATATGAAATCACTGTCTTTCATACCAAATTGTTGCTTATTGATAATTATATGGAGTAATAACTACTATTCTAATTAGGCTACCAAATAGGCCACCCTAGTACTATTAATACAATGAATCCTCACCTGATCTTTGTTTCTTTTCACAGTCCCCTCATTCATAAAGGAAATAAAGAGGTACTCACCAACTAGTGCGTTAACTTCATCAACTTAAATCCTTAAAATATTACCAGTGCATTGAAATTCAGTACATGTATTTTATTGCCTAGCTACTCCATCATCCACAGTGTCCTTACTCTTAAGATTGATGGCTAGTCTTTTCTTGACAATTTTAACTATCCGACAATAAAATAGAAATATGGAAAGAGAAAAAAAAATTAGTGCCTAATGTTAGCAGATTGGAGAATGACATTTTTTTTTGAACAAGCAGATGTGAGAGGAGTGCATTAATAATATTTTTTATGGTGCAACAACCGCTACTCTCAGTGGTGATGCTTTTATCTGCTCATAATCCCCACACCTTTGACTCATCTACTCCATTCTTAAATTATATGCCATCATCTACTATGCCTATGAACTGCAGTAAAGACGAATGTGACTTCAATTATATGTGAACTCATAGTTGTTTCGTTGTGCCTGTGGCTGTAGATATTATTTCTTTCCCTTCAATAGAACCATACTCCTTTATCATTTCCCATCTACTAATAAATATTACACAAGTTTATTGTCTTAAGTCTTAGCTCGGCTTTTTAGACTCTTTTTTTTCAAAAAGTATTACCTTTTGGGACCGCATATGCCTTCGTTATGTAGGACCTATACAATTCATGTATGTAAATGTGTATGCCCACATACTCCTCTGTATGCCAGGATATGCCTTCGTTAATCCATAGTTTGTGATTGAAGGGGTTCTTGCAAAAGAAAATAGGCATTATGATAGGAAACAATCAGGATACGGACATCAAACTAAGCTTGTTTTCCACAAAAAGGCTAAGACCACGAAGAAGATTGTGCTGAGGTTGTAGCATCAATCATGCAAACAAGTTTCCTAACATACAATCAAGCACTGAAAACATTTTGAGATTAGCAGAGACAAGAAAGGAAAGGGAACTTCTCTATTTTAGGTGCATCCAGCTACTAATTAATGTTGAAATGATTCAATCAGCCTAACTAATATACTCAGGTGACATGTATAATGCAATTTATCAATTTTCATTATCAATAGTTTACTTTTCATTGTCAACGTAGTTAAGCTTCTATAAAATTCTAATAGCCAACTTTTGCTCAAAATGATTTCTAGCATAATAGGAAATAACTTGTGAGTTTTTACAATAAAGGAACCCTGGATTGTTCTTTCCTTAGCATATTTTGAATAGTGAGTTGTGAAATGAAATAGAATGTGCTAGATTCTGCTAGATTAAAAATGTATTAAGTGTGATTGCAATCATCCAAAGGAGGACCATACAAAAATTGTAAAAGAATCAAATCCAAGAGACTGGAAATGCCCAAAATGTGGCATCCTAATTTTGAGAAGAGATACGACATACTTCAAGTGTGATTGTAAGCATTCAAAGAAGACCAGAAAAAAAAGTTCAAAATAGCTAAATCTAGCACACTAGAAATGCAAAAAAAGTTCAAAATAGCTAAATCTAGCAGACTGGAAATGCACATCCCATAATACGTGTACCAAAAAAAACATCTGTTGGCTTTCATAAGCAATATTCACATGTGAGATAAATGCACAAACCTAGGATTGGAAAATGTACACTTTTCTTTTTCTAGAATGGCCTAAAAGGAATGTTTGAATCCTTTGAATTGAGTGAGTGGTATGCCTTTAATGCCTCTAAAAATGTACTAGAAATGTAGAAGAATAAGATGAGAAACACACATTTAAAGTAATTGATCATAGATATCAAACACTAGTAATGGATATATAAATCCCCGATAGTGCAAAGAAATGAATAAATTGAATCAAATCTATTTCTTGCAACAAAACACAAAAGGTCAAATAATGCCCTCCTTCTAGTGCCATTATGTGGATGTGCAAATCTACAAATGACTAAAACTCTAAACAAGACATTATCATGATTAGTGTTTTAAAAACAAAGCAAGCATTCAACATGCCTATGAAATAATACATCACGCTTCAAAATGCAAACAAATGACAAAGATGATCAAAGCACATAAAAACATGAAGTATACCTATTCTATAGTGGATTGGTGCCACTTTGCTATGAAAAGTGACCCTTTCCCAACCCTTGACAAGCCAATGATGAAGATGCAATGCTATGACAATGAACAAAACTAGTTCTCAATGTGAAGAGAGTAACTTTCCATGAAGTTGTGGATGATAAAATAAAGGATAGCCTCTCCATTTATAGAAGAGTTTGATTAGAGAAGAAGAAAATGGGATGAATGTGGGATAAAAACCAAACCAATAGAAAGAAGCCACTTGTCACCATGTGAATGGGCCAAGGATGTGCAATTTTTGATGAATGTGCCCATAAATGCATATATTTGAAATTTTAAAATGTTGAAATGACAAGGTGGAGGGAGAGTAAAATGGAGTAATCGCCACTTGGATCAATGCAAAAAGACTTGTAAGGTGACATAAATTCCTTGTTGGAATAACTTATCCCACTTGGAGGGAGATTTGAAATGGAAGAATATTCCATTTTTATGCCTTGTTGATGGAAAATGAAGATTTAATAAATTAATTAAAATCATTTATTTGTGCAAGCGGGAAAAGCTAGAGGATCGGACTTGCACATTAGATTTAACCTTAATTATGATTTGATTAACTTAAGTGGGGATTAGGTGATTTGACTTTTTGACTTAGATTTATGGTTTAAAATAAATCATAAGGAGATGAAAAGAGGTTTAGACTTAGTTAAATAATTTTATTTATTTATTTAGCTAAAGGGAATGATGCTAGTGGTTTAATTAAATAAGTTTGATTTATTTAATTAAATGAATAAATTTAGAAGTTAATTACATAAGATTGATTTAATTAATTAAAGGGGGACTTTAGGATTTATTTACGATTTAATTAAGTAAATTTGATGATTTGATTAATAGAGGAATTAAGATGGATTAACTAAGTAGTTAATGAAGGGGTGATTTAAAGAAGAATCAAAGTTAGTTGATCAAGACATTTTTCATGTCTACACATAATCATCTTAGAATCATCGTATTCATCATCATAAGCATATAAGGTCATCCTTATTACATAGAAAAATACAAAAAACATATATAGCATTCCATCATAAGGAATCATCCATATAAGCATCACATGTCATAACCATATGATACCATCTTGCATCCATAAGTTATTAGCATACATCCCATTGGATATATCCTTCATAATCCTCGCATACCATAAGAAAGAGATCAAAATGAGATCATTGTATTTACATACATACATGTACATAATCTATATAACATCACATCATAATTATAATGCATCTATAACATTGTAAAGAATAAAATAAAGGTAAATTAAGTGCATCCATCCATACATCATAACATAGAAAATCACACATAAGAATAAACCATACAATATACATGCATAATGTATCATAACATATAGAATCATCTCATAATCATATAAATTGATAACAACATAAGCATCATAATCCATCACATAGACATGTATATAACATAGGAACATAAATCATGTAAGCCATCACCAAAATAATTTATCTCACATATATATATAAAAAATGGTGTCATAGTACAATATCATTATGTATCTCAAAATGGAGTTCACAGGCTCAAAATAAAAAATTATCAGTGTCTAATGCATGTATAAAATAAGGCTATCCCAAGCTTCACATATCTCTTGAAGGAGATGGCCCTAATGAGGGAGGTCTATCCTATTGTGGTTGTGATCTTGAAGCCCTATGTCCTAATCCCAATAGTTGAGCATATGGAGAAGGCCTAGGTGATATGATGTTAGAAGTCTATAAACAATATGCACTTAACTCCTAATCACATATTTTTCCTGATTCAATAGAATTGTGTGATCATGTCTTTTAACCGTTGAAATAACATAAATTAGCATTCACTTGTTCTTATCCAAAATTAATAGAACTTACAATAATTACTTAAATAGAATAATTAGAAACTCAAGAAACAATTACTAAAGAGAATTATAAGACAAAAGAGAAGAAGAGAGATCACGAGCTTGATAACAAAGTTCACTCGATTTGAGCTACGTCTTCGGGTCCGCTTCTCAACGAGGATCCACTTTATTAATGATACCAAGAAAATATGGATTCTATACATCACCCAAGATGTATTCCTACAATAAAATCTCTCATATTCTACTTTTTCACTTGAAGATATTGGTGTACTCTTCCTTTCTCAGGTTCGGCTTCAATTGCCTCTTAACCCAATTACATAGAAAAGTATTACAAAAACAATTTGTCTTTGTACTTGAATAATCCTCCTATATGACTAATTTGTCTTCAAGAGAATTTCTTGTCAAGAAATCACCTCCAAAAATCCCTCTAAAGTTTTCACATCACTTGGTTGAAAATATAAGAACCTACACCCCCTTTTTATACATAAAAATATGCTATATGGGGTGTAACCTCCATATTTAATAAATAACTCCCCATGAACAAATAAAACAATAACCCTCTTAAACAAAATAACTCCCTTTTAAAAAAATGCCATCTTTTACAATTCATTTATAACAAAATAACTTTCAATTTTGTCTTAGCCTTCTATTTTCATGTTCTCGGGGCTTTACAACTTACATTTGGTTTTTTTTTTTTTTGGCATTATTCATTTTTAGGGGTATAGTTTATATTTTAAGGTTGACATTATATTTGGGGGAATTAAATATTATTTAAAGATTTATGTATATGGAGGGATTTTCCTTTTATCATGAAAAATGCTATGGCAAGAGGATTTTAAGGCATGGGTTAAGGGATCAATTCCCACTAAATCCTCCATTTTATTTTTCAAAACTATACATTTTTTTTCCTTTAATAATTATGGTTTAATCCATATTTATTCCAACTCACTACTCCTACCATGTCATATGCCACTACCCTACCAAGTTTCGAGGTTTGGTGATGCCACATCATCATTTTGACTAAGTTTGACCAAAACTTTAACCAGTCATAACTTTCACATACAGATCTAGATTACGTCCATTCAAAATGCATCAGAAAGCTCTCATTGAGCTATTCATGATCAAACTAGAAGAGAAATGTTCCATAATCATCAATTTTTCCATTTGAGTGGCTTTGACCATGTGTTGACTAAATTTGACCCAACATATCTCTCACATACGGTCTCCTTTTGACATGATTCAAGTTGCATCAGGACCATTTCAGCGAGCTCTTAAATTTTAGACCACTTCCATCTAATTTTAATACTATGAAATTTTTGAGGTTTCAAGATCCTCCTAGATCACTAGGCTAAGAGAATCCTCCATTGCTTTGAGTCTGGTTAGAGTGTGACCTTCTATGGCTCTAGGTCTATGTGTAGCTCAATACTCTCTTTGCTAATGGAACTCGATGCTCATATAAATACCTATAGTATCAAGCCTCTTATCTTGCCTGAAAGAGTTGATGACCTAGGTCGACTATGGGTCTATTGGCATTTTAAAAAATATATAGAAACTGTCAATAGTGAGTCTATCCACCTCAACTTGTAATACCTAGACCCGTGCATACTTAGTCTACAATTGTTCTTAAAAATATATGATATGCTAATCCATTGACATGTCTCCCTCTACCTCCTCCATAGCCTCCAAAATAGGAACATCTTGATAGCCCTCACTCAAACCCTCTCCTAGCATAATCTCCTCCTAAACTACTTTGTTCTACTCTCCCATCTCTTCCTCCCCCATCTTCTACTTATCCTCTTCCATGGCCAACTCCTGCTCTCCCTCTATGTTGGGTCCCTCATGCTCTGCCTCAAACCATAGATCCTCCTGCTTTGCCTCCTCCTTGATAGGTGAGAGATGTCTAACTACTTTTTTTCCTCTATCTCTCACTGACCCTTCCTCCGCTGTCTCCCCTAACACCATCTCCAACATCATCATCCCTACCTCCTCTACCTCCATCTCTTCCTCTCCTCCATCCATTATCCAAGAATCTATCACATGGACCTCTACCCCTCCACTTCATTGGGGAAATCTTATCTCGATCTGTTAAGGGATAAAACCTATGTCCAGTCCACCATGCATCATACTTGGATTTCTCCACTAAATTAACAACCTATGTGTTGACACCTCATTGAATAAGATACAAAGCATCAATATCCTTCTCTGCCATCACTACATTGATCATTTCTCCCCATTGAGTTATCTCTGACAAGGACCTATGAAACTCTATTTTACTAATGGGAAACCCCTATCCTCCCTGAACTATTTGAGAACCAACTCTAGAAGGTACCACTCAATAATGTGTTGTGATTGCATTGTCTTCACAATTAGATAACGTGCCTACCGATAATAGGGAAAACACTCTCCCTCATCCTCCCATGGTTGACAGATGAAGCAAGCAAATCAATGGCATGATGTTAATACTCGACATCACCAACCTTGGTATGTGTGAAAAATCATCCATACAAGAACACATATGGCATCCCGACTCTTAGTTGTCTCTCAATAGGAGGTCAAAAGGAAACAATGTGCTCCTGAGCCCAAATCATAAGGATATCATCCCACATTTGATGGACTATGCCCCTCTGTACGCAGCATTGTGTAATTAAAAGTATAACATGGCTAGAAGGTACAACCCTCACACATACACCATCCTACAGGTCATTGTTCCAATCAACATCTCTCCCCATCTTATAAGAAATTTATGTCCTTGTCAATCAGGAATGATAATCCCCCCAATCATAGTGCATAGAACCATGATGAGTCTCTCATATCTATTAGCTGTCACATCCCACCATATCTTGTACTCCTCTATGTCGAGCTCCATAATGTCTTCCAATATCACCGTGGCCTCTCCTATCGATAGCTAGAAGGAGTTGGTCTCTGAGTACCACCTCTTAGCTAGCACAATCAGTAACCTCCTATTATCCCTAATCATGGGCATGAAAATAGCATAGTATAAGTTGAGGGAATGCAACTAATCTCTCTTCTTGTCAAGTAGTTGATCTGGTAGTCTGCAAGTGGACGACCAACTCTCCCAGGTGCAAATGGGGTCGTATCTCACCTATGATCACAAGAAAGCACATTGCATCAATTGAGAACTCTATCCAACCCTATTTGACCTCAATCACAAAAGAAATTTTATCCAAAACTGGGAAAAAACCCTAATCAAGCAAACACGTCACACTATGTAACAAATGTGTCTCACTAGTCAAATGTGTCACATTGTCTAAAAAATGTGAATCACTAGGAAAATGTGCCACACATTTGCATATGTGACTTAAAAATTCAAATGCATCATACGATCTAATGCACGCATCAAAAAAATCACTTGTAGTAGAAACCAATTATTATGTTGTATCAATAAACATGCATTACATAATCCCTCACATATGACTTAGAATGCCACTTGCATCATTCTAGACCACAATTGTGTTGTATGAATCACACGTGGCACACTTAATAGTTGTGTCAAAATGCATTGCATCAATTAGATGCGGAAAATCACCCCACTTGCCATGAGCATGGTAGCAAATGCGGTGCATGGCATGCGTCGTATCCGCTTTCCCTCATTAGAGCCATAAAATCTAGAAAAAAATGACAAAATGATGAAGGAATGTGGTACATATTTCATCCCTAAATCCCTCTAGAAGCCATTTGTAGGAAAAAACTCTAAATTCGTGATGTGAGGCATGTGGTACAGGTGACATCTTAGCAACAACTCTGTAGAAAAGTTAATCTCAAAACTCACTATTCACTCCAGTAAAAGTGCATAAGTGACCAATTTTACCCTTGTTGATGTTGTTTTTATGCACTTCTCAACACAGGTAGTGCGTAGGTGCACTACCTCTCTTGAAAGACAATCTTCCACAATCGGAATGCAGAACACTATCCCAAGGTCTCTCGGATGTCAGGTCTTGACGGTGCTTAGATACCTCAGTAGTTTGATGTGATTTGCTGGAATCACAAGGCGGTCTTACACAGGAAATACAAAGCATGGAAGTTGGATTTTGAAATGGAGTTCTTAAGATGGAAAGCTATCATGTGTCGGCTGTAGGTTCAAACAGCACTCTTGGACTCCATTTTGTTGTTAGATTTGGCTTTACAATGTGTAATGAACCTTAGCATAGGTCAGTTATTAAAAAAAAAAAAAAAGGCGAGGAAGGGGGAATGTTCCTAAGTCTGCAACTAACTATGAATAGTGACAATGGAGTTCCTGCAATGGACAATTTCTCAAAACAATATCCCACTTAACTAGGGATTTCACAATATCATGGAAATTGTGCTATCTTCTAAAGTCTGCAGATATTTGATCCTTCATCCACCATATACATGCATGAATCAAAGATAAAGGTTTCAGAGCAGCTTTGAAATCAAGTCCAGGCTAACTTTGCATGGCTATCTACCATCAGTAAACAACAAAAAGTATGGACAAAGAAATCATCAACATGGCAGGAATTTCATAACCACCAAACAACATGTCTAAAATATACCCAAAGAAAGAAAACAGCTAACTGGAACAGCAGTAAAATCTAAACCAAACATCTAACATTGGAGACTGAATCAAGTAACATGAGAGAAATCAAGAAAATACACCAAGTCAATGCCTTTTTCTTATAAATTTCTGCAGCATGGCTTTACACCAACTCAACTCTCCTTTTGCAAATGCGAGGAGTGACCTATTTATAGTTTTCTAAAAGTTAAATGAATGGCCAAGATTCATTCTTATTATGTGGCCAAGATTCATTACAAAATAGGGTTTCACCTACCCCCAATATTCAGTAAGTTAAAATACATCTTTTGTCTTTATCCTATTTCGTCTTCTTGCTGATGGCACTGTAGCTCTTTCGTCATTTAGCGGATTGTTGTTTCTTGTTGTAGCTACTCGTCAGAAAGCTCTTCATCTTTGGCAGGGTTGTCTTCTTGTTCCCTAGAAGTTGTGTATTTGATGAACCTAAGGATGACTTCCTGGAGTTTGTCTTTTTTGATGACTTCGCATCGCAGTGCCTGGTAGCTCCACTCCTTTGCATTTTCTTCCAGCCTTTTCCAATCTTTATCATATTTTGAGCCTTAGTCTCTAAACAGTTTTGATTGGTCAAAGGCGTGGGCAGCAAAACTTAGGAATTCTATTGTGATATCTCCAGCCATCCCATCCTTCATCTTCTCCTGGAAGTAGGGTTTGATCTTCTCTGGATCCATCTGCACAGTGGGCATACCATAGCCCGTCATCAGCTTAAGATATCGGGCACATTCCACCCGGATTTCCTTGATCCACTCAATATCTAGATCCACCCTGCTCAAGATTTGCTCCAACCTCTCCTTCTAGTTGTCGAAGTCTCAGTGCCATATATCCATCAGCTAGTGATCTTCTTTCTTAAATGCGAGCTTCTCCTCCCACGTGGCTTCAGGCAATTGAAGGATAGCTTCAATCCTTGGGAAGGTGGAGTTGTAGGCCACACGGAAATCGGTGCAGAGCTTCTTCGTGCTCTCTAGAGATTGTATCAAGTCCAAGAACTTTTTGGTTGTTTGCACAGCCCGGCTAATTCCCATGTTCTCGACATATGAGACTTGTCAGAACCAGTCCTCGGTGGTTTTCTACAAGTTCTTCCTTCTCTCTATTTTGTCGATCTGCTCTTTGGAAAGCAACTGAGGCGCAGCCATGGATGTAGTAGGTAGGTCGTCCACTGAGGACCATTGCTGTATGTAATCTGTTAAGGCTACAACCTGTGCCTTGAGCTCATCCTTGGAGATTTTATCCTGCTTTATTAGGTGCACCACTGTGGCCACCGACTCCTCAAGGTGCTCGACCTTCTGCTCTCTGGTTGCAGTTCCCAAGTCAATGGTAGAGATAGTATAGCTTACCCCAGCTTGGCTCATGGTGGGCGTTGCGATTTGTGCTGCTCAGGAGCCAGAAGCATCCATGGTTACTTTGGATCAGACCTTGGGCTTCTTCTCCTTCTTCATCGTGATCTGGGCTCGAGCCAAGATGGCCTCCAACCTCACCCTTGGGTCCTTCAGCACAGGGGTCGTTCTTTCAAGTTGCTTTTCCAACCATTCGGGTACAGTAGACTTCCCCTTGGGTGAATCATGGCCGCCTTCGCCCTTCTTGGTCAAGGGTAAGATTTTTGCTTCCTTTTCCTTTTGGGGTTATCCTTTCTTTTTGGCAACATCTTCCTCCTCCTCATCGAAGTCATGAATGAACACGGGGCGCTTAACAGGCAGCCCGGTGGATGGTTGTCGGATGGGACTTTCTTCTTTTGCTACTTCTTCTTCTTTCTTCTCCTCAGTACCCTCAGGTTCAAGGCCTTCGATAACATGGGTTTCAGCCTCGGTTAAGTCCTTTATCTGCTGTTCTTCTGGTGGCTACCACTCTTCACCATGTGGTGACCCTTCTGACTCCACCCCAACATCCTTCAACTATTGTGCCATTTCCTCCTCAAGGTCATCATCAAAATTCTGAATGATTTCCTTAGCACCCGAGCTGTCCTCCTCATCCCTACTCTCGAAAGAGCCCGTCTCCTCCTCCTTATAAACCACCTTGTCGATGGTTCAGTGCTCGTACTCTGGGTGTTCATGATACTCATCAGCTTCCTCCTCGACAGACTTCTAGGCTTCCTATTCTTGCTCCTCCAATTCCTTTGAGATTTGCATTGTGGCCTCCATAGCTGGTGGCCCTATCGGCAGTTGTGAAGGTTGAGTAGTCGCAAGGACCTGGGCAAGGGCTGCTTGGAGAGTTGGATCCATTAGGATCTTGGAGAGCTTTGGGGGAAGGTTTTCCATATGCCTTGTAATAGTCTCAGGCATAGTGGCAGCGGGAATAGGCGATGTTATGGTTGCCAGCAGAAGTGATGTGATTGGTGACATAGCAGTGGAGGAGGGGGGAGAAGTCATAGCAGAAGATGAGTCAACGACTATTACTGATTCGGCTGGGGGTGAAGGGGCAAGATGGACAGAAATGTCCACTGTCGGTAGAGATGTGTCGACCATAGCCAAGGAGGTGGGCGGTGCCACAGGAGGGGTAGGGAGAGCCAACGGAGGCTGCAATTCTGTCGCACCCACTGCTTGTTTAAGCCTTTTGGGGGATGAGCCTCCTGTTTCTTTCTTGGTATGGGCCTTGGGGTCTGGGGACTGCCCGGTCTCTGTCCCTTTTCTTTTCTGGGACCTAGTGACGGGAGGAGACTTGGAGGTCCCACCAGTTGACGTGGTTGCAGCAACATCCTCCGTGGCACTCGGCTCGCTCTTGAGCCCTTCATAAGTCAGGACCACTCCTTGCCACTTTAAATGAGCCACCTGCCCATCGATCCACTCCTTGGTACGAGTTAAGATCAGCTGGGTTATCATGTCTAGGTCATCGACCTCCTATTGATCCCAGTCAATTGAGGGTATTGGCAGGTTGGCAACCGCAGGGTACCTCGGGTGCATGATTGTGGACTCGTCCTCCTCGACTTAGTCCGGTACCGAAAATGGTTGCACTCTTCTCAGGAACTGCATAGTCATGTGCATGTAGTGCCTTGCGTGCACTTCTTTGTCATCTTGGCAGTCAGCCCAGAAATCCTCGGTGTGATGGAGATGGGCATATGCTGGCCCCAGTGCTTTCTTGACATGGCCATGTGGATCCATGCGTGGGCGAGTGGTGTGTAGGTCGAAATGGTACTCCTTTAGCTCCTTCTCGGAGTTATCAACACATTGTGACGTCTACAATCGGTACATGCCCTGGCCAAGGGTCATGGGATAGGAGATCCCTACTATATGCTTGTTGCTGAAGATTTCCTAGAGGTGTTGGATTTGCTGAGAAAGCTCCAGGAGGATGATCCTGTCGTTGGGGTATCGAGCCAATCTATTCGGCCTTTCAGTAAAGCCCTAGGCCCGGATATATGAAACTTCAGATACTGGATGAAAAGAAAAGCATATTGCTTTAAAAGTGCTCTAGCACTGTGGGAGACCCTCCTCTCGAAGTCTCCAGCGTTCAACCTGATGATGTGGCCAATAAAGGCATCGTTCACCCTGCAGTAGTCTCTTTTGAAGTTGCAGTACTGGAGTTGTAGATATTTGTTATAGGCTTTAAGTCCTCCCTTCTGCCCCTGATCGGGTGCCACAAACAACCCATTGTACTACCTTTGATCTGCCAAGGAATAGACGAGGTAGGAGGTCATATAGAATTTGGAGCTTTTCTTTACGTTAACAAACTGCTCATGGAAGCAGTTGCTTATGATTCCTCCCCAGTAGAATGAAACCTTCGTTGTGACATCCCCATTTCCATGCAAGATCTATTCAATGAAATATGCCATCCACTCCTAAAAGCAAGCAGCCGTAGGAAAACCCATGACCCTACTCAACAAGGTTACCAGGTTGTGGTAATCCTCATGGAAATCGCTACAGAAAAGCTCCTAAGGAACTTTCGCAGTGCTGTCTCGTCTTTCCTTGAGCCAATGTAGGTTTATCGATTTCTTGCATCCAGTCGGACTATCATCCCACACCGCCTGGCATTCCTCTAATGTGGGGACCTCCATCTGTTGGAATGTGGGAATGTGGAAGGTCTTGGTGATCCCCTCTGGCGACATGTTGGCGAGGATGTTTCCCTCCTTATCGACAATTGTTCTGGTATCGGTTTGGTATGCTTCTCGGCAAGCCATGACCAATTCGGGTGCCACGAGCGATGGAGGGAAATTGGCAGCCTTAGCTATTCCACTCTGCCTTATCAATCTGGCATTCTCTGTTGTCGAGTTGACCCTGACCCTCTACGTGAATTCATCAATATCCACCTAGCCAATGTTGGTGTCTGTGATTTCCTTCCAGTCGGTTGAGACCTTTGAGTGGAGCGGCTCGCCCTAGAATTGATACTTCATCTGGTGTTTGTCTTCTTTCCCTCGAGGGGTCCTTCCTGACTTCTTACCCTTGTCCCCTTCGGCAGATGCCCCTAAAGTTCCTGCACCTGATTCCATATATTCTGCAAGCAAGGGAAAAGTTAGCAAAATGGGCCACAAAAGCATTCATGTTAGTCCATATCTCGAAAACAACATCCATTTCAAATAATCAATCAAACATATCATGAACTTTCATTATTGATCTTTGATTTTAGGGCATTTGGACAATCCGGGCCCAGAGGGCCGGACTTCCCTAGAAGGAATGCTGTCTGGAAGGGAAAATGCAATGGAAAGCTCCCGGAGACTTTCTTTGGTCAAATTTTTAATATGTCAAGAAGTTCATGATGAAGAGGACCAAAATTCAGGATGTGGGTCGAAGTTAGATCCAGGATTTGGGCTCGCTAGGATCGATTTAGGAGAGCTCGGAGGTCTCAAGCTGGAAAGATGTCAAAAGATAGTAGTTTGGGATGGTAGAGAGCAGACAGAAATCCAGAGACGGAAGTCCGTGGTCTGCGGCCCGAAGGGCCAAAGGGCGGCCGGTGATATGCAATTTAATTTTTGAGGGCTCGGGCCGGTGACACCGGGATGGTGAGCAAACTTCACCATTTACGACGGCAAACATCGGACGGAAATCCGAGAGGGGAAGTCCGGCGACAAGGGCCCGGCGTTATGAGTTTGTGCGTTTGAAGTTCGGCGACAATCGACAGGGCGGAACCCGGAGGTCAGGATGACAGGCGAGGATTTCTGTTGGCAACGGTGGGCGAGGACGGGAGTCCCAGGGCACGGGGGGCCGAGAGAATTTTCCATGGGGAACGGCAGAAAATGGGGCAAGGAAACTCGGATACCGAAACCCAAAGACCAAAAGGATGGCATGAGTTAAATCGCGATGTCAACAGCGAATAGGGAGGCGGAACTCGGGGAACGGGACACTGCAAGATGTTCGCCGTCGCGGATGGCGAAACAGAGACGAAACCCTGGAGGAGGAACTCTGAGGTTCCGGGTCTGAGAGGCCCGCAGGACGCTTGTTCAGTTTCAAGGTTTTGACAGTGAGGAGCATTTCGGGGTCCGATAACCGGGAGGCAGGGGGAGTTTGCAGTTTCAAACGGCAGAATGCAAGCGGAACTCCGAAAGGAGAAACCCGAAGAACCGGGCCCAGAGGGAGACGTCGTCGTCGGCATATTTGCTCGAAGGTTTATTAACGGACAGCGAGGGCAGGTCCCGGGCCCGAGGAGGACGTTCTCCCTGCGCGAAGAACGGCCGAGAAGAGGAAAAGTCCCGAACTGGTGGCGAGGATTTTCTAGGAGGTTTGCCAATTTTTCAGCACGTGGGTTTTGTGCGCAATTTCATGGTCTATCGTTTTATGCCCTCCTAAATGATTGTTCATTTATTTAATTCTTTCAAAATCATGAAAATGACGCTCGAGAGGGAAAATAGATGGCCTACCTCAAACACATGGGGAGACGTGGGATCCACCCGCGGTCGACAGAATGTGCTGAGGGCGATGATTGTGATGGTGCCGAAGGCGGTGGGCTCCAGATGATAGTTTGTCCAATTCACTGCAATCCTATGAAATGCAAATGACTAGCTAGATTGGGCATTTTATACCCCTAACTGCCATGAATGATCTCATTTATTTCAGGTACGGGGGCGAAAAAGTTGGTGGATTTGAAAATAGGTCGGCGACGACGGCGGGAAAGCCGGGACCCGACGGCCAGGAAGGTGCATCATGCTGGTCGTTTGATGTTTTCAGTTGGTCCAACGGCGGTGGCGGGAAGCAGATCGGGGCTCGAAGGGCGGGATACCGCCAAGGATCCGCCGTCAGGGAGGGCGGAACCATCACGGAATTCTGGAGGGTCGGGCCCAGAACGCCCGATAGCCGGCAGGGACATTCGAAGAGTTCAGCGAGTGAAAAGGTCGACGGGACCCAGAAGGCGGGACGCCGCAGGGAGTCCGCTGTCATGGTCGGCCAAATGCGGACAGAACCCCAGAGGTGGAATTCCAGGGTCCAGGGTCTGGATGGCGGGACACCGTTAGAAAATTTGAACAAGTTTTAGCAGATGGCAAAAGGGGGTCCGGACCGCGAGATCCAGAAGGACGTGGAGCGACCGCCGCTGGGAACGACAATTCCAGTGGGGAAACCCAGAAGGAGAAACCCGAACGGCCAGGCTCCTCAAGGCCCGAGGCCGTTGGCAAGACCAAACTGCCAGAGGGACTTCGTGAGGCGCCAGAATGCAGAAAAACCAAAAGGGAAGGCATGGTCAATTTATGATGGCACTTTGAAGCAACATCGACCATCCAAGACATCAAAAAAGGGGGGCACGTAAAACGAGGCAGCAACAAAAAACAACCTGACAAGTCGAAAGAAAAGAGGGTCCCCGTTCTGAACGGGGCATGTGTGCTAAGGGCACAACAAATGGCGACTCCGTTAGAGAACGCTCCCGAGCATTCTAGGGATAAATATTCATTCAGGACCCAAAATCTTTGGTTTCGTAGACCAGGAGTGGCTTCCAAATATGAATCTAGGAGAATGAGATCCTTAACTAGGTCAGCTTACAAGACATTTCAGAAGTGTGTGTAGTGAGTTCATTCCTTTCCTAGGGATAGTGACCAAGGTTACCAATTCAACTGAGTGAGCTACATAAAGCGTATAACACCAAACGTAACCTGGACATTGCCCCGCTGCCAGTCAGGCGTCCATAGCCTCGACGAAGTTGTCGCTACAATCTCATGGATATTGCTCTACTACTGGCCGGGCGTCCATAGCCCCGGTAGAGTTATCTGAACACCCATACTGTCATTTATTTCCCTTTTTTCTAAGAATTCCTTTTTCTCTTTTGCTCTGATGTTTCACTTCTCTTTTATCATTTAGTGCGACCGAGTAAGCATTGAAGCCTACAATGGGTTTGAGACTGCAGTGGTCACTGGAGCAGACTTGAGATTTTTCACTCACTAGGGTGTCATAACAACCATGGTACGGTCCTTTAGAAATTATTATTATGTGCTTTGTACGAGATCCGAGATGTACGTAAGAAGATCTAGCCAAGGGTCAAGTTCTTAGCAAAATTCAAACAAGGAAATCATTCACGGGCAGCTTTCAAAGATCAATAATCAAGAGTGAATGCTTAGCCGAGGAACATAAAGAACGGACAGCGAAGTAAACCACTTGTTGAGCAAGCAGGGCCACCACAAAGGAGCGGGAAACAACTTTCAAAACAAAACTACCAGGAGGGAGAAAACAAAAGAGCGACGCAAACAAAACGCAAGCAAGCTAGAAAGCAAACTACCCTAACCTATGTACAAGTATTTGCAACGATGAGCTCGAACGAGTTCAAGCATGGAAGTAATGCTTTAGGTGCTCCCTATTGACTGGCAACGGGACGTTGTCACCAGTTAAGGTCTTTAGGTGGAAGGCATTATCTCCCAAAATCTCAGCTATTTGAAAGGGGCCAAGCCAGAGCTTGTCGAATTTGTTCTGTCCCCCTTTCTTTTCATGGGCCTTGTCCCAATATAGGACCAAATCTACAATTTCAAAGGCCTTGATCTTGGCTCGGTGGTTGAACCATCTCTTAACTACGCCCTGATGTTTGGCAAAATTTTGTATTGCATGGTTTCAAACTTTCTCTAAATGCAAGAGCTCAGCTAACCGAGTTTCCCTACGATCTCCTCCTTCATAAAAATCGTTGATGAACTGAAGAGTTGGAATCTTCAGATGGATGGGGAATATAGGCTTTAGGCCATAAACAAGGTGGAACGGGGAATCACCGAGGGCAGTCTTGTGGCGAGTACGATCAGCCCAAAGGGCGAAACGGAGCTAGGTATGCCAGTCCTTGGGATTCCTATCTAGCAACCTTTTGATCACATTAATTAGGTTTTTATTTGTGGACTCATCAAATCCATTGCCCTGGGGGTAGTAATTAGATGAGAATTTAAGGGCAATCCCATAGTTAAATGCCCAACTAGCAAATTTTAATGAAGCAAATGCAGGTCCATTATCACATACCACAGCATATGGACAACCAAAGTGATTTAAAATAAAACTTTCTAGGAAATTAGTAACTACTTCAGTTGTGCATTGCTTACATACTATTGCTTTCGTCCACCTAGTACAATAATCATTAGCAGTAAGAATGTAACTGTGTCCCACAGACGATGGAGGGCTTACCGGACCGATGAAGTCAAGACCTCATTGCGCAAACGGCCTTACCTCCAGCACAGGCTACAATGGGACAGCAACATTCTTCTCCCTGGTGGCAGCGGTTTGACATGTGTGACATGAACGAACGTGGCAATGGGCATCCTTGAAGATGGTTGGCCAATAATACCCTGCCCTTAGTATCTGATGTGTTGTGGAAGAACCCAAACCATGGTTCCTGCCAAATTTGTTGTAAAACTCTTTCAAGACTCGATCTGCTTCTTCCTTGCCAAGGCATCTCAAATAAATGCCTTCATGATTCTTCTTATAAAGAATGGAACCCTGTAACATGTAGCCATTGCTTTTCAATCTCAGGGCCCACTTTTGGACTCTTTGCAGGTGCGGCGGACACTTATGGTTCAGCAGATAGTAGACGACATTCTAGTACCACTCTCCGGGGGAGACATCCTCAAGCTGGTACTACTACACAGTGAGTTCGGGTCCAGCTTCTGCTGCTGTTTCAGAAATTGTGCGGGTGAGTGCTTGCCCTCTCACTAGCTTCATCGGTTGGATCTCCATGTCATACTCTTGGAGCACAGTGACCCACTTAGCCCTTCGTTCACCCAATTCATTTTGCATGAGCATCATTTTTGCTGCTGGGTCGGGGACAATGGCAAACACCTTATTGCATAGGATATAGTGTCTAAATTTTTTCACCCCCCTGATGAGAGCATATGTCTGATTTTCAATGTTGTGATATCGCAATTCAGCATCCTTGAGGGGGGCACTTATAAAGGTGATCGGATGCTCGTTTCCTTCATCGTCCTTCTGGGTCAACATGTTAGCACAAAAATGCTCTAAAACAAATGAGTAGATGTAGAAAGACTTTAGATAATCTGGGCTAACTAACATTGGTGCCTCAGCAATGGCCCATTTGATTTCTTCAAAAGATTGTTTGGCATTGGGTGTCCATTCAACTTTGGCGTCTTGTTTAAGCATGGCATTGAGAGGTTTAACAATCTCCGCCAAACCTGTGATGAATTTGCAGACGAAGTTGATCTTTCTAAAGAAAGATTTTAATTCTTTCTTGCTTCCTGGGGGTGGGATTTTGAGTAAGGACTCGATACATTCAGGATCTATGGAGATTCCTTGTTTTGAGATGATATGCCTGAGCAATCTACCTTTAGTCACTTCGAAAATGCACTTCTTGGGGTTAAGGGAGACCCCAAACTCCCTGCACCTCTGAAATACCTTGCATACATTGGAGACGTGATCGCCTCGCCTTTTAGAAAACACGAATGCACTTGCCAATTAGGTCCTTGAAAGCGATATCCATAGCACATTGGAAGGTAGCGCCAGCACTGATGAGCCCAAAAGGCATTGTTCTATATGCGAACGTTTCCCATTTCATGGTGAACGTCGTCTTGTGACGATCCTCGTACTGCACCATTACCTGGTTATATCTGGAGTATCCGTCAAGGAAAGACATCATCTGGGAGCTATTGACGATCTGCAACACCTCATCCAATGAAGGCACTAGATAGTTGTCTTTCTCTGAGGCGCGGTTCAGATTGCGAAAATCTACACACAATCTAATCTCCCTATTCTTTTTCTTGACTGGGACCAAGTTGACCACCCACGTGGACTGCCTGACTGGAAAAATGATTCTTGCTGAGAGCAACTTTTGCACCTGCTTGTAAATGACAGGTTCCAACAAGGCATTGATAGGGCGTTGTCGCTGGCGGAATGGCCTCACTTCTATCTTAAGAGGGATGGTATGTGTGATGACAAAAGTGTCATATGTTTTTAAATCTTTATAGCTCCATGCCACCACGTCATGGTACCTTTGCAACGCATCCGTGATCCCCTTCTTTTCCTCTGGCATGCACACCTTGTCGATAAAAACATTCCTGGCATCCTCGGTTGTCCCGAGGTTGTGAGCATTGCACTGGTTGCTTATGGCCTCCTTTTTCATTTGCTGATTTTGATCTCTGATCTGATCCAAGTCAAATATGCATTCCAGCTGAACCATGCCTCTGGGGATTGTGTTGGTTTTGAGGTTAATAACCCACTCTATGTCCAGTTCGGCTTCCTGTGGATCAGCTTCATTAATTATCTAGGTTGCAAAGACATCAAAACTCGTGATGAATTGAAGGATATGCTTGTCATCATTGAAGACTTGCAAGTGGGTAACATTATCTAGGACTAATGGCATGGACATTAGCTCAACAGTGAATTTCTTGAGCCTAGATAGAGAGAGGATTTGTAGAGTGTTAGCCGCTTGAGCCAAGGTGTCAGCCGTACGATTCTGAGCACGAGGGATCAATCGTATATTGAATGCATCTAAGCCCTCTAAGAGATCCCAGACCCTATGCCTATAGTTTGTGAGTCTTTGGTCATGACACGAATACAACTTCCTGACCTGTTTAACTACAAGCTCGAAATCCCTGAAAACTTGCAGCATTTTTACATTTTTCTTCAAGGCCATAAGAAGGCCAAGGACTAAGGCCTCATATTCCGCTACGTTGTTGGTGCAATAGAACTACAATCTGTGGGCCATGAGAAATTTCTTATCTGTTGGGATGATGAGTTTGAATCCAGCTCCAGCTCCTTGCTTGGACTTTGATCCATCAAATCAAAGCATCCAGCATGCGGAGGATTCCTTTTCTTCGGGTCTGATTAAGCTTTTGTTCCCTTTCAGCTGGGTGGCTGGCCCTGTGACCTTAGGGGAATTTTTTGGTTCGATACAATGATCAACAAGTGGTCCTCCTGGTGCCTCCTTTAGCATTTTTATCTGAGGAGTAGTTGTTTTTGTAGCATGCGCAACTACCGCTTGACACAAGCAATAATCAAACTCGGAGTGTGCAGCATTGTGAACCCTGCACGAGTTCGGCAACAAGAGATCTTGTAAATTTATTCAGGTCCCTAGGTTGAGCTAATCCCTTGCACACTTTTCAATGAATTCCTGGAAACCACTGAGTAGTCCCCAGTCATTGTCCTTATCAGGTTCATCATCGACTTCTACCAATGTTTCTGTGTCTAGGAGCATTCGTGTAGAATTAGTTGAAGGACTACACAACACCAGTAAAACTTTGTCTGCACCTTCTTCTTGAAGCTCGACCTCATTTTGGTGGGTGAAAGGGTGATAATTCTCCAAGTCGGTCTCGGCGAACAGCACCTCATTGAGATTATTGTATTCTGTGATCATGTACTTCATACGGGGTTCATGGTCGATACAGATCTGATTTGGCAGCCTCTTCCATGGCAGCCACATGTGAGAAAGGTCTGTGGCGGTGTATCTATTCAGTGCCTTGGTGAATTCTCTTCCCAAGATGATTCCATATGTATCAGGAATGTCAGCCACTTGAATATCAATGACCTGTTGTATCTGCGGGTCTATAGCAATCTGCATCAGTATACAGTTTATTTCACCCATGATGTTGATCTCTGTTTTGTCCAGCTAAGTCACCTTCCTCTTTGAAGGCATGGGGGTGATGCCAAGAGCCTTGTATACTGCCAAGGGCATGACATTGGCAAACGCTCCTGAATCGAGCAGGCAATTATGCAGGTTCTTCACAAAGACCCTAATGGTGGTCAGGAAAGGGGGAGTTTCTGGTCTCCCCTAGAGGATACCTGTAGGCGTGTCCATGTGAGCTATCTGACCTTTGTTCTTATCATTTCCCATATCCCTAGTTTTCCTAAATAGCTGGTCTTTGGAAAGCTGCCTATTAGCCATTTCTGGCTCCTTTTCAACTTGTTTGCTCGCGGAACATCCTTCCTTTTCCCGATGTTATCCTGTATATCCAGTTCTTTCCTAGGTTCTTCAAAGGCAACCCTCTTAGCTGGTGTTTCTTGTGTTGTATTAGAAGATGGTGTCCCATTAAGAACCCTAAAGAAGGCATGCCTCACAGCAGGGACTTTGAGTAATTCGAAGGCTAATAAGCTGATTTTTACTTTCTTGAACTCTTCTGCCACATATTCACCCATTTGTTTAATTTCTAAACTGAAAGCTTGGCCTATGGCGGAACTAGGAGGTTGGACCTTCGTTTGACTAGACGGATTTTGGGATTGGCCCTGAGGTTGATTTTGTGACTGGTTTTGAGATCCGTTCTTGTTGAGGTATTAGGCAGGTATGTGAGGAAGTCCAAGGTTATTGCTGGCATTAGGATTAGGTGGAGTGGCAAAATTGTTTGGTGGGATAGAAGTTGTAAAGGGTCCATCCGCCTGTCTATTCCTAAGGAAGTAGGGAGTTGACCTTTGATGGAACATGTGGACCTCATCTACAAATGGTTCTTTTTCATCTACCGAACCATTATCTACTGAATCAAAGAGCTAAGCCAAGGTTTTTTCATTACTTACCTCTTGCGCTTCCTCACCCTCGACAGGAGCAGGTTCGACTTCGGGCTTGTTGTGGTCACCTCGCGGACACGACGCTTGATTAACCACGAGATAGGAGGAATCATATGGCTAAGATGGGATGATGTCCCTACAGCCAACATTGTCGACTGCGTTCTGGACCTCCACCTGGAAGATTTTAGCAGCTATCTGGAACTCGGGGCAATCCAACTTGGAATGTTTGCTGGTTTTGTGGATTCAACACCATCTAGACAAGGCTGCCTCGGCAAGGTATACACCGCTGGATGTTTTTTCATTGCTTGTCGGTTGATCGAAAGGTGTAGGGACACCACCATTGTTGGGCCTAGTGTTCCACGTGCGATTCTGCCTCTGAGAAGGTCTCCTTTCTGCATTTTTATTGGCGTTTTTCCCCCTCTCATAGTTTTTCCCAGAGGAAGTGCCTACTTCTCGATTATCCCTGCTGTCCCTATTATCTCGGTTGTCCCGGTTGTCCCGGTTGAGACTGGCGTGGAAATTACGATGGGAGGCCTGCAACTGGTTATTCTGATTCTTTAGGTGCATCACTTCCATGGAAATTTTCTTTATCATCTCGGTCAGTTCCTCTAACTTGTCTTTCTCAGTCCCGCTCCCAGGCGATGGCGCTGGATTTTGGAGAAAAACGGGCGGGCTACCGGCTGATTTTGATAGGCTGGGGGAAACTTCGGTCCTGATAGGTACAACGGCGCCTGAGACTATTGGGAATACGCCTACTGTTGTGGAGCAGCCTGAGAATAGTTATACTACTGCTGGGGCTGCAAATAGGAAAGCGTGGGAGGCACATAATTCAATGGCTGCCCTGGATGTGGTACCATAGGCAATTGAGATACTTGGTTCATAAGAGGGGTTTGATGAGCAAACGCATAATTAAGCCCCTGAATCTGCATTGGGTGGGCTACCGGCTCCAAAGAGGGTAGCGGGCCGGACATATTCAGCCCCAAGTCTGCACTGGCAACAACGGCTTCTGCATAGGCGGTCACCAGGGTAGTGAGCAGTGGGCGCATCCTTTTCACCAAAGCTGAGGTGAGGTTATCCAATGCCGCATAGTAGACCGGGAAAGCCGCCGCATCATTATGGAGGTATGGGTCCTGAAGCGGTCGTTGAAAGAGCTAATAGGTTCGTTGATTTCCCTCTTGACAGACATGAACTATTGGTAAAGCTCTAAAGGGCTGATGGGAATCTTGTATTTCTGTAGGAAGGCATTCTTCATCAAATTCTATGAGGTAATAGACCCCCTCGGTAGGATGATGTACCAATAGAAGGCCTCTTCTCCCAACGAATGCTGAAAGAGGCGGCATGCCACGTCCTCATGGTCAACTTGCATTTCGGTGATCGCTGTCTTGAATATTTTGATATGCTCCTCAGCTGTTCTTTGTAGATTGCGTGGATGGAACTTCGAACAAAAGCCCTTTAGATTCTTGGGAATATCATTGTAGATAACGAAATGTATCGGCGAAGGGTTATGTGCTAACCAAGCCATGGAGGGTGGTGGAGGTGATGCTTGCTATTGGAAAATGAGAATTTGGGGTTGTATTTGCAACACAATAGCAATCTGAGGCTGCACTTGAGCTATGGCTACCTGGACTGTGCCTTGGGTTGGAAGGGCTGGGAGAGGAGCAATCCCCCGGCTGCTGGAGATAGGAGGTGCAAACGCAGTTTGAGATGATTGGGTGGAAGATGAAGGTCAGCCAAATGAAGGTGAGGGTGGAATGGAGGTAGATGGAATGGAGGAAGAGGAAGAGGCAACACTACTTCCTTGAGATCTCTTTGCCCTCGTAGGAGGTTGCAATTCTTCAAATTCTCCCTTGTTTGGCATTGACCGTAGAACTCTTTGAAATCTCTCTAGGGAGAATGATCCAATTCGATCCAGCTTCACCTTTATTCCTTAACTTGGTATTTCCACCGTTGCCCTCCTTCTAGCGCTAGTTCTGTTGATGGTGTTTTTATGCACTTCTCAAGACAGGCAGTGCATAGGTGCACTACCTCTCTTGAAAGACAATCTTTCACAATCAGAATGCAGAACACTATCCCAAAGTCTCTCAGATGTCAGGTCTTGACAGTGCTTAGATACCTCAGTAGTTTGATGTGATTTGCTGGAATCACAAGGCGGTCTTACACAAGAAATACAAAGCATGGAAGTTGGATTTTGAAATGGAGTTCTTAAGATGGAAAGCTGTCATGTGTCGGCTGTAGGTTCAAACAGCAGTCATGGACTCCATTTTGTTGTTGGATTTGGCTTTACAATGTGCAATGAACCTTAGCATAGGTCAGTTGTTAAAAAAAAAAAAAAAAAGTGAGGAAGGGGGAAAGTTCCTAAGTCTGCAACTAACTATCAATAGTGACAATGGAGTTCGTGCAATGGACAATTTCTCAAAACAATATCCCACTTAACCAGGAATTTCACAGTATTATGGAAATTGTGCCATCTTGTAAGGTCTACATATATTTGATCCTTCATCCACCATATACATGCATGGATCAAAGATAAAGGTTTCAGAGCAGCTTTGAAATCAAGTCCAGGCTAACTTTGCACAGCTATCTACCATCAGTAAACAACAAAAAGTATGGACAAAGAAATCATCAACATGGCAGGAATTTCATAACCACCGAACAGCATGTCTAAAATCTACCCAAAGAAAGAAAGAAGCTAACTAGAACAGCAGTAAAATCTAAACCAAACATCTAACATTGGAGACTGAATCAAGTAACATGAGAGAAATCAAGAAAATACACCAAGTCAATGCCTTTTTCTTATAAATTTCCGCAGCATGGCTTTACAACAACTCAACTCTCCTTTTGCAAATGAGAGGAGTGCCCTATTTATAGTTTTTCAAAAGTTAAATGAATGGCCAAAATTCATTCTTATTATGTGGCCAAGATTCATTACAAAATAGGGTTTCACCTACCCCCAATATTCAGCAATTTAAAATACATCTTTTGTCTTTATCCTATTTCATCTTCTTGCTGATGGCACTGTAGCTCTTTCGTCATTTAGTGGAATGTTGTTTCTTGCTGTCACTACTCCTCATAAATCTCTTCATCTTTGGTAGGGCTGTCTTCCTGTTCCCCGGAAGCTGTGTATTTGATGAACCTGAGGATGACTTCCTGGAGTTTGTCTATTTCGATGACTTCACATCATAGCGTCTGGTAGCTCAACTCCTTTGCATTTTCTTCCAACCTTTTCCAATCTTCATCATATTTTGAGCCTTGGTCTCTAAACAGTTCTGATTGGTCGAAGGCATGGGCAGCAAAACTTAGGAATTCTGTTGTGATATCTCTAGCCATCCCGTCCTTCATCTTCTCCTGGAAGTAGGGTTTGATCTTTTTTGGATCCATCTGCACAGTGGGCATACCATAGCTTGTCATTAGCTTAAGATATCGGGCACATTCCGCCTGGATTTCCTTGATCCACTCAATATCCGGATCCACCCTACTCAAAATTTGCTCCAACCTCTCCTTCCGGTTGTCGAAGTCTCGGCGCCATATATCCATCAGCCAGTGATCTTCTTTCTTAAATGCGAGCTTCTCCTCCCACGTGGCTTCAGGAAATTAAAGGATAGCTTCGATCCTTAGGAAGGTGGAGTTGTAGGTTGTAGGGAAATTGGTGTAGACCTTCTTCGTGCTCTCCAGAGACTGTATCAAGTCCAAGAACTTGTTGGCTGTTCGCACAGCCCAGCTAATTCCCATGTTCCCGACGTATGAGACTTGTCGGAACTAGTCCTCGATGGTTTTCTCCAAGTTCCTCCTCTCCATTTTGTCGATCTTCTCTTTGGAAAGCAACTGAGGCGCAGCTGTGGATGTAGTAGGTAGGTCGTCCATTGAGGACCATTGCTGTATGTAATCCGTTAAGGCTGCAACCTGTGCCTTGAGCTCATCCTTGGAGATTTTATCCTGCTTTATCAGGTGCACCACTGTGGCCACTGACTCCTCAAGGTGCTCAACCTTCTACTCTCTAGTTGTGGTTCCCAAGTCAATGGTAGAGATGGTATAGCTTACCCTAGCTTGGCCCATGGTGGGCATTGCAATTTGTGTTGCTCGGGAGCCGGAAGCATCAATAGTTACTTTGGATCAGACCTTGGGCTTCTTCTCCTTCTTCTTCGTGATCTGGGCTCGAGCCAAGATGGCCTCCAACCTCGCCCTTGGGTCCTTCAGCACAGGGGTCATTCTTTCAAGTTGCTTTTCCAACCATTTGAGTATAGCAGACTTCCCCTTGGGTGAATCATGGCCGCCTTCGCCCTTCTCGGTCAAGGGTAAGATTTATGCTTCCTTTTCCTTTTGGGGTTCTCCTTTCTTTTTGGCAGCATCTTCCTCCTCATCGGAGTCATGAACGAACACGAGGTGCTTGACAGGCAGCCCAGTGGATGGTTGACGGATGGGACTTTCTTCTTTTGCTGCTTCTTCTTCTTTCTTCTCCTCAGTACCCTCAACTTCGGGGCCTTCGATAACATGGGTTTCAGCCTCGGTTAAGTCCTTTATCTACTGTTCTTCTAGTGGCTGCCCCTCTTCACCATGTGGTGACCCTTCCGCCTCTGCCCCAACGTCCTTCAACTGTTGTGCCATTTCCTCTTCAAGGTCATCATCGAAAGTCTGAATGATTTCCTTAGCACCCGAGCTGTCCTCCTCATCCCCACTCTCGGAAGAGCCCGTCTCCTCCTCCTCATAAAGGAACCTGTCGATGGTTTGGTGCTCGTACTCTGGGTGTTCATGATACTCATCAGCTTTCTCCTCGACAGACTTTGAGGCTTCCTGTTCTTGCTCCTCCAACTCCTTTGAGATTTGCATTGTGGCCTCCATAGCTGGTGGCCCTGTCGGCGGTTGTGAAGGTTGAGTAGTCGCAAGGACCTGGGCAAGGGTTGCTTGGAGAGTTGGATCCATTAGGATCTCAGAGAGCTCTGGGGGAAGGTTTTGCATATGCCTTGTAATAGCCTCAGGCATAGTGGTAGCGGCAATAGGCGATGTTATGGTTTTTAGTGGAAGTGATGTGATTGGTGACATAGCAGCGGAGGAGGGGGAGAAGTCATAGCAGAAGATGAGTCAACAACTATTACTGACTCGGCTAGGGGCGAAGGGGCAAGATGGACAGAAATATCCACTACCGGCGGAGATGCGGCGACCACAGCCAGGGAGGTGGGCGGTGCCACAGGACAGGCAGGGAGAGCCAACGGAGGCTGCAATTCTGTCACACCCACTGCTTGTTTAAGCCTTTTGGGGCATGAGCCTCCTGTTTCTTTCTTGGTATGGGCCTTAGGGTCTGGGGACTGCCTAGTCTCTGTCCCTTTTCTTTTCTAGGACCTGGTGACGGGAGGAGACTTGGAGGTCCCGCCAGTTGACGTGGTTGCAGCAACATCCTCCGTGGCACTCGGCTCGCTCTTGAGCCCTTCATAAGTCAGGACCACTCCTTGCCGCTTTAAATGAGCCACCTGCCCAGCGATCCACTCCTTGGTATGAGTTAAGATCGGCTGCATTATGGTGTCTAGGTCATCGACCTCCTGTTCATCCTAGTCAATTGAGGGTATTGGCAGGTTGGCAACCGCAGGGTACCTTAGGTGCATGATTGTCGACTCGTCCTCCTCGACCTGGTCCAGTACTGGAAATGGTTGCACTCTTCTCAAGAACTAAACAGTCATGCGCATGTAGTGCCTTGCGCACACTTCTTTGTCATCTTGGCAGTCCGCCCCAGAAATCCTCGATGTGATGGAGATGGGCATATGCTGGCCCCGGTGCTTTCCTGACGTGGCCATGTGGATCCATCCATGGGCAAGCGGTGTGTAGGTCAAAATAGTACTCCTTTAGCTCCTTCTTGGAGTTACCAGCACATCGTGACATCTGCAATCGGTACATGCCCTGGCCAAGGGTCATGGGATAGGAGATCCCTGCTATATGCTTGTTGCTTTAGATTGCCTGGAGGTGTTGGAGCTGTCGAGAAAGCTCCATGAGGATGATCCTGTCGTTGGCGTATCGAGGCAATCTATTTGGCCTTTCAGTAAAGCCCTGGGCCCAGATATATGTAAACTTTGGATACTGAATGAAAAGAAAAGCATATTGCTTTAAAAGCACTCTGGCACTATGGGAGACCCTCCTCTCGAAGTCTCTGGCGATCAACCTGACGATGTGGCCAATAAAGGTGTCGTTCACCCTGCAGTAGTCTCTTTTGAAGTAGCGGTACTAGAGTTGTGGATATTTGTCATAGGCTTTAAGTCCTCGCTTCTACCCCTAATCGGGTGCCACAAACAACCCGCTATACTACCTTTGATCTTCCAGGGAATAGACGAGGTAGGAGGTCATATAGAATTTGGAGATTTTCTTTACGTTAACAAACTGCTCATGGAAGCAGTTGCTTATGATTCCTCCCCAGTAGAATGAAATCTTCGTTGTGACATCCTTGTTTCCACACAGGATCTGTTCAATGAAATATGCCATCCACTCCTGAAAGTAGGCGGCCGTAGGAAGACCCATGACCATGCCCAACAAGGTTACCAGGTCGTGGTAATCCTCATGGAAATCGCTACAGAAAAGCTCCTAAGGAACTTTCACAGCGTTGCCTCGTCTTTCCTTGAGCCAATGTAGGTTTATCAATTTCTTGCATCCAGTTGGATTATCATCCCATGCCGCCTGGCATTCCTCTAATGTGGGAACCTCCATCTATTGGAATGTGGGAATGTGGAACGTCTTGGTGATCCCCTTTGGCGACATGTCGACGAGGATGTTTCCCTCCTTATCGACAATTGTTCTGGTATCGGTTTGGTACACTTCTCGGCAAGCCATGACCAATTCGGGCACCACGAGAGATGTAGGGAAATCGGCAGCCTTAGCTATTCCGTGGACTCTACCTTATCAATCTGGCATTCTTTGTTGTCAGGTTGACCCTGACCCTCTGCGTTAATTCATCAATATCCACCTGGCCAATGTTGGTGTCTGTGATTTCCTTCCAGTCGGTTGAGACCTTTGAGTGGAGGGAAAAGTTAGCAAAATGGGTCACGAAAGCATTCATGTTAGTCCATATCTTGAAAACAACATCCATTTCAAATAATCAATCAAGCATATCATGAAATTTTATTATTGATCTTTGATTTTAGGGCATTTGGACAATCCAGGCCCAGAGGGCCGGACTTCCCTGGTAGGAATGCTGTCTAGAAGGGAAAACGCAATGGAAAGCTCCTGGAGACTTTCTTTGGTCAAATTTTAATATGTCAAGAAGTTCATGATGAAGAGGACCAAAATTCAGGATGTGGGTCGATGTTAGATCCAGGATTTGGGCTCGCTAGGATCGATTTAGGAGAGCTCGAAGGTCTCAAGCCAGAAAGTTGTTAGAAGATAGCAGTTTGGGACGGCAGAGAGCAGACAGAAATCCAGAGACGGAAGTCCGCAGTCCAGGGCCTGGAGGGCCAAAGGGCAGCCAGTGATATGCAATTTTATTTCTGAGGGCTCAGGCCGGCGACACCGGGATGGCGAGTGAACTTCGTCGTTTAGGACGACAAACATCGGAAGGAAGTCCGAGAGGGGGAGTCCGGCGACAAGGGCCTGATGTTATGAGTTTGTGCATTTGAAGTTCAGCGGCAATCGGCAGGGCAAAGCACGGAGGTCGGGACGCCGGGCAGGGATTTCTTTTGGCAACAGCGGGCGAGGACGGGAGTCCCGAGGCATGGGGGGGCCAAAAGACTTCGCCGTGGGGAATGGTGGAAAATGGGGCAAGGAAACCCAGATACCAGAACCAGGAGACCAAAAGGACGGCATGAGTTAAATCGCGATGTCAACAGCGAACAGGGAGGCGGAACCCGGGGAACGGGACGCCGCAGGATGTTCACTGTCATGGATAGCGAAACAAAGACGGAACTCCAGAGGAGGAACTCTGAGGTTCTGGGTCCGAGAGGCCTGCAGGACGCCTATTCAGTTTCGAAGTTTTGACAGCGAGGAGCATTTCGGGGTCCAATAGCCGGGAGGCAAGGGGAGTTTGCAGTTTCAAACGGCGGAATGCAAGCGAAACTCTGAAAGGAGAAACCCGACGAACCGGGCCCAGAGGGAGACGTCGCCGTCGGCATATTTGCTCGAAGGTTTATTAATGGATGGTGAGGGCGGGTCCCGGGCCCGAGGAGGACATTCTCCCTGTGCGAAGAACGGCTGAGACGAGGAAAAGTCTTGGACTGGCGGCGAGGATTTTCTAGGAGGTTTGCCAATTTTTCAGCACGTGGGTTTTGTGCACAATTTCATGGTTTATCGTTTCATGCCCTCCTAAATGATTGTTCATTTATTTAATTCTTTCAAAATCATGAAAATGATGCTCGAGAGGGCAAACGGATGGCCTACCTCAAACACGCTTTGTGGGGAGACGTGGGATCCACCCGCTGTCGACGGAATGATGCTGAGGGTGATGATCATGATGGCGCCGAAGGCGGTGGGCTCCAAATGATAGTTTGTCTAATTCACTGCAATCCTGTGAAATGAAAATGACTGGCCAGATTGGGCATTTTATACCCCTAACTACCATGAATGATTGCATTTATTGTAGGTACGGCGACAAAAAAGTTGGTGGATTTGAAAATAGGTCAGCGATGACGGCGGGAAAGCCGGGACCCGACGGCTGGGAAGGCGCAACACGGTGGCCGTTTGATGTTTTCAGTTGGTCCAACGATGGCGGCGGGAAGCGGGTTGGGGCCTGGAGGGCAGGATGCCGCCAAGGATCTACCGTCGGGGATGGCGAAACCATCATGGAATTTCAGACGCAGAATTCCAGAGGGTCGGGCCCGGAACTCCCGATAGCCGGCAGGGACATTCGAAGAGTTCGACAAGCGAAAAGGTCGGCGGGACCCGGAGGGCGGGGTGCCACAGGGAGTCCGCCGTCACGGTCGGCCAAATACGGATGGAACCCTGAAGGCGAAACTCTGGGGTCTGGGGTCCAGATGGCGGGACACCGTCGAAAAATTTGAACGAGTTTTAGCAGACGACAAAAGGGGGTCCAGACTTCGAGATCCGAAAGGACATGGAGTGGCCACCGCCGAGAACGGTAATTCCAGCGGGGAAACCCGGAAGGAGAAACCCGAACAGCCGGGCCCGGCAGGGCCCGAGGCCGTTGGCAGGACCAAACTACCAGAGGGACTCCGCGAGGCGCCGGAATGCAGCAAAACCAAAAGGGGAGGCATGGTTGATTTATGATGGGACTTTGAAGCAACATCGACCATCTGAGACATCAAAAAAGGGGGCATGCAAAATGAGGCAGTGACAAAAAATAACCCAAGTCGAAAGAAAAGAGGGTCCCTGTTCCGAACGGGGCGTGTGTGCTAAGGGCACAACAACCCCAAAAATAATATTTATACCCCCCTAGGGTAGGGTTTTTATGAGATGAATCCAATGTTGAGTCCCAAACCCAAATGTAGTTACTCTCAAAACTCACTATTCACTACAGTAAAAGTGCTTGAGTCCCAAACCCTAATGTGAATGTAAATGTCTTTTTTCTGCAGGGGCATAGGTCTATCTTATCTTCATCATGACACACCAGGGCATATTAATGCTTTTGACCAGAGCTATGAACCAGAATACAACCATTCAACAATACCACCCCAATAGGGTTTGAACCATGGTGGCAAGAACAACAATGCCACCTATAAACCATCACACCATGCCAAAACCGGCTTCATTATTTAATTATTCATTATCCTTTTCTTCCACAATCTAATTTCCACCATTTTCCTCCACTAATAAATATTTTTTTTATTATTTAGTAATTTATCTTTTCCTCCACCTTCTAATTAAATAATTGTTTCCAATTATTTTAATTAAAAGTCAACTTTCCCTCTCTTTCTATAATTAAATAATTGTTTTAATTATTTAATTATTCCTTCCCTCCTAAATTAAATAATTTTATAATTATTTAATTTACTCCAATGACCTTTTTTTTTTGACAATCTTATCTCTTCTTTCAATTAATTTCACCCAAGTGATAATGTTTTATTTCCTTTTAATTTCCACTGTCCATCCTTAACTAAACCCTATTTTTTCCCTAACCCTATTTCCTTGCTTCTTAAAACAATCTCATCCATGGATCTCCATCATTCAATCTTACCCCTTCTTTCAAATTCGGGTTTCTATAAAAGAGACCTATCCCCTTCATTTCAAACCCTAGACAACCACACTTTTTGATATTTTATTGTCACTATCACTAAGGTTACAACCAAGAATATAAAACAAAACAGAGAAGATCAATGAAGGTGATTCAACCATGGCATATGAATTATGGTAATACTGCTTTATTACCCAACCATATAAAGAAAAATGGAGAAGATAAATGAAGGAAAGTCAACCATTACATATGAATTATGGTAATATTGCTTTATTATTGTTTATATTTCTATGTTCATTTATGCTTCATTAATGGATTAAGGTCTTTAAGGTTTAAGTTTTATGTATTTGATTGTTGATACTATTGATTCATACCTTTTACCTTGATTTCTACATATATAAAGAATGTATTATATGTAAAATTGATAATATTTTCCCTAAACTTTATGATATTTGTAGGTAAATGGTTAAGTAGACTAAATGATTCTTTCAATGCCAAAACTTTGGAGAGTGGATGAATCAACTTTAGAACCATTCAAGGAGCCTATTGAAGGCAACTTGGGTTTGGCAACCTATTTGAAGAGGGAGGTAAAGTTGAAATTCAAGTACTTGCAGATGATACTTCTAAGCCTACAATTCAATAGATGGATTGTGCTAATAAGATGCTGCACTTGAAGACTCACTTGTAAGTTATACATTTAGATTTTATTTTTTTGTTATGACGTTTTTCTTAACCTCAAGAAAATTCACAACCATGAATTGTTGGTGGTGAATTTTCTTACAAATATTTATTCTCTTAAACTTTGATAGTCTTCAATATATTATTTTAAATTTATTTAGCCTAAATTGGAAGATTCACTATATTTTTTTGTCATAGTTATATTTTTCTAATATTCTTATTACTTTTCCTTTGAACTTTTTTTTGTTTCTTTTCTTTTTGATGAGGCTAAGGATATAGGATAGATCAAAATATAAATGAACATATACAACAAGATTTAGCTGGTGATTTATAATTGCTATTTGGATTCATTTTTGAGAAAAATGTCAATATATACTTTCTTAAAATTTGAGAGCTTCTTCTTCTTATTAATTTTTTTTTCTCATAATTATATCCTTTTATCATGTAATTTTTATTTATGTATAATATGATTTATTTTGATAATATTTTTTAGTGAGAATATAGATTATTATACAAATGAGGTATTATATTTGAATAGTGGTAAAAATATTTATATAATTAAAATTTTATTTTTTTTATTTTAAATTTAATCAATATAAAATAAAAGATTCACTTTGCATTCTGATAATTATAAGTTTTTCTCATAATTCTTATATGGGGACTAGAGAGACTAGCCCTGTGACTTCTTGCCTACAAGAAGATACTAGACCTATGACTTCTTGTCTACAAGAGGAGGCTTTAATCAATCGAGCCAAGATCCCATGCAAAGATTTTTTAATTTTTATTGTTATTGTGATAATTATATTTTTTCATATTTTTTACTTGCTTTCGATGTTAACTATTTTTATTTATGTTTTAAAGGTTTCTAATGAGAATTTTATTAATCAAATTAGAAGTGAAAAAGTAATGATTTAGCTAGCAAGATTTTTTTGTTGTTGGGTAAATCACTACTACCCTAAGATAGCCCAATGTTGTCGGGTCCACCTTAATTTAGCTAGTAAGTTTAAAAAATAATATTTGTGTTTATATTTATTCTTTTAAGTTTGAAAATTTACTATCTTTTTATTTAATGTGACAATTATATTTTCTCATAATTTTTATTTATTTTTATTTATAACATTAGTTAATATAATAATAACTTGTATGATGAATATCATTCAAATTTATGGAGCACTACTAAATAATGGTATAAATAAACATAAAAATCATTGAACATACTATATCATTGTAATAACTAACACTTTTTCTAGTATCGTATTATACATTCAATAAAGATAAATTTATTAGAAAGAGTGCATGTGAAAGCACAATCAATTTTATCAAAGTTATGGCTTTATAAAAAATAATAATTAGAAAAAAACATATACATAACAATGGGAGGGGAGCCAAACATCAAGAATAAAGCATCGTGTACACATAGTCATTGTCAACTAAAAACTTAGAAATATCATCGTGAGAGTATGATTTTATGACAATAAGGCCATCATTTTTTATATGATTTAGATAATTATCATCACAAATCAGTTATTTTTGAATCCATCATTACTATACAAAGGATAATATATAAAAAAATTATTTCTAAAGGATATGAATGTAAGTTTTACATTCAATAATAATTAATTTAGACGTCTAATGGAAGTTCCTGCATAGCCAAAGGTAGAGGAATGAGGCGCCTACATTGCGTGAGTGAGAGGCAATTATTTTTTATTTTGAATAAACATTTAATGAGGGAATGGAGCCTCATCAAGAGCAGCTTTAAATAAGGAGAAAAAGATTTTAGATGATCGAATATTGTCTTGGCAGGAAAAAAAACAAGAATAGCAAGGAGAAACTATCATGAAGATAGAGAAGCTAATATAGATTGTGTCACATGAATTGGGAAATTGTCACCTTGTATGAGATAAAGTGAAGATAAAAAATTCAATGTATGTGTAGATACTAAAAAATGTTTTAAGTCTGTAAACCTCATTTTTTTATAAAAATTTTAATGTATGTGTAGATACTGAAAAATGTTTTAAGTCTGTAAACCTCATTTTTTTATATCAATTTTAATTATGTGATTGTTTAAGATCCTTTTCTTCTATTAATTAAATTATTTTAATTATTTGATTAATCTTTGATTATTTAATTTAATTACATCACTAATTAATCTTTTCATTCCATAATTAAATAAATTCTCATTTATTTAATTATTTATTTTCATTTTCCTACTGTAATTAAATAATTATTTTAATTATTTAATTATTTATTACTCTTTTCTTCCACAATTAAATAAATCCTATTTATTTAATTTCCACTTTTTTTCCACTATTAAATCATATTTTAATTATTTATTTATTTGTCCTTTTCCTCTACTTTTAATTAGACAAAGTTATTTTAATTAAAAGTCATCATTTCTCTTTTTAGCTATAATTAAATAATAATTATTTAATTATTTACTTTCCTCCTAAATTAAATAATTTTATAATTATTTAACTTACTCCATCAACCTCTTTCTCTGTGTCAAATCTTATCTTCTATCACAATTAACCTCCACCCTTCACAAGGTTTCATTACCTCTTAATGTCCACAATCCATCCTTAATTAAACCCTAATTGTGCCCTAACCCTATTTTCTTGCTTGCCAAAGCAATCTCATCCATTGATCTTCATCATTTAATCCTAGCCCTTCATTTTGAATTGGTTTTCTATAAAATATACATTTCATCCTTATTTTAGACCCTCTTCTATTCTATTCTACTCTCACTAGACAACCACTGTCTTTGATATTTTGCAATCATTATCACTAGGCTATTTTTGCATACTACAAATCTAAGGGCAAGCAAGCATATAAAGCAAAATGGACAAGACCAATAAAGGTGACTCAACCATGGCATATGAATTGTGATAATATTGCTTTATTACTGTTTATGTTTCTATATTCATTTATGCTTCATTCTTAGACTAGAGTCTTTAGGGCTTGAGTTTTATGTAGCCTTGGATGATCACTAATTAATTTAATCAATGTCTACTACATAAATATGAATTGCAGTTAGCTTGTCCAAAAATCCTTTCAGAAAGTCCACTGTCAAGTTCATTATCTCTATCCACACACCCAACATTGAATAACTCTCCTTCTCTAGTATGCCATACTTCGCTAGGATCTCAAATTTCAATCTTGGACATCATTTCATTGTGAGGAAGGTTATAAGAATGTGTATCTTGGACATCCTCTTGAAGTTCAACTTTGAATGTCTCCACCTTACTCCCAATCGCTTTAACTTTATCATGCACGCTTAGGGCTTCATCTATGATTCTGCAGCCATAATCATACAGGTCTCCCATGCATGGCTTGGTTGATGTTGCAATGCAGTTCATTTTTTCCACTGTCAATGACTCTTGCTGGGAGATGAGCACTGAACCCAGAGGAAGTCCATCCGTGGATTTCAGGGGACTCACTAGTTGCTTGATGAGGAAAAGAGATGAGCGATCTATCCACTCTAGGCATAATAGCTGACACATCTGTGTGCATTCCTTCGATATCATCTTCCCTCGTCTGCTTACCTAGATTGATCTTTGTGATTTGGTAATTTGTAGGCAAGAAATTCCTATCATATTTATCAGCTAGTGGTGTTGCAATTTTAGCTATTCTTGATCTCGAAGCATCCACGGTGACAGTTGAGAAAGTCCTTGGCTTTTTCTTGGCATATGGGAATCTATCATGGGAGCGATGGCAGCGAAAAACTTAGAGACAAGTTTTAAAATGATAAACTTGTTGATTATCAGCAACAACAGATAATTGGGCACCAAGTAAAATGGAGATTGTGAATTCTGACCTGATTGCTTCTTTACGATGGATTTGATTTTTATTTATTTTTGTTATTATAGTTACCTAAGTTTGTGCAAATGTTGGTTACATGTGGCTGCTTAGATAATCTTTACCTAAGTTGGTCTATTTAGAATGTGCTGGTTAAGCCAGCCCCACTCTCATAGACTGTTTTATATGATGAAGGATATTGAAACCTCTTTTACTCACTGTATATGAATGGCCCCAACTTTCTTTTAAGTGATGTACTAAGTTTTAGATATATTTGTTGTGGCAAATTGTTTTCTTACATTGTGCAGGCTTTGCAACAATGGAAAGTGTTGGGGGCGAAAAAAGAATAAACCGGGAGGAGAATCCTTCTGAATTGAATGATATTGGACGTGCAGCAGAGATACTAATGGCTCTCAGTAGAGCTAACCCAAACACATCTAACAATGATGGTAAGAGAGTTAGGGGTAGAAAGGGTGGCCTATTCATTGGAGTCACTTATACCCGTGGCCGTTGGCTAGCCTATATATGGTATTCTATTCGTTTTCTTTCTCTGTTTTTATTTTTATTTTTATATGTTAGTTTCTAATTAAAATGTAATGTATTGAACAGTATATCACTATATCTTGCTTCAAGAAAAAATGTCTGTCAAGATTTTTATATCAATACTTTAGGTCGTATTGTCTAGCTCATATTTAGGATGTTTTCATTTTTCTGTGGGTTAACATTTCAAGTCATATTGTCTGAGCTCATATTCAGGATGATTCCATTTTTCTGTTGGTTAATTTTTTGTGGCTCAAAGGTTAATTGGAAACTTTCTGGGCGATGCTTAGAGAGTTCAATAATAATGAATTCCTGAAATGTCTAACAAACAATATATTTCACTACAAAAACGCTAATAATGTTTGAATGTCATTTGTCTGCAGGCTTAAGAATCATAAACATCAACTAGATCTTGGTGAGTTTACAATGTTAGTTTTTTTTAAATTGTTTTTGCATGTGTAGGATTTTTTAATAAAAAGGTTAATAATAGAGAGAGTTTCATTATTTTGAGTGTTATATATTATTAATTGTTAAGTCAAGATCAAATAATATGTTAATAAAACAGATTTTAAGAAAACTTTAATTATAAAACCTTTCAACAAATAAATTATAGAAATTTAAATTTTTAAATATTTTTTATATCTTATATTTTCAAATTTTCAAATGTACTAAAAATCATATTTTATTATATTAAAATATACTGTAAAAATAAATATACTATATTTTTAAAAAAATTAGTATAAATATCCATTTCATAAAAAAAAAAAAAATTAAATTGTATAATTTTAATAAATTTCCTTTTATTTTAATGTTAGGTCGACATTTTATTGCTGAGGCTGCAGCCAGGTCAGTGTTCTAAAATTTCAGCTTCATATTTTACGATTAATATTGGTTGCATGTAGTTTATTGTATATCTGTTATAAACGGTTAGTATGCAGGTCCTCAGACAAAGCTATGTTAGTCATACGTGACGGAGACGGGAGGTTAAATTATCCTGAAACAGATTATGACATGAATTTAATAAAAGAGGTTGGTTACAACAATTTTGAAACAATATGTTAAGTATGTCACTTCTTTACATTCTTGAGCTTATTCATTTTCACTGGTTTTGCAGTGGAGAAAGGTTTTTAATGTTGATGTGAAAAAATTTGGAGACGAGCTCATTGAACAATCAAGCGGATATTCAGAAGGTTGTACTAAAGGGTTAAATAATGAAGCTGGGCATGAACTTCTGGAATTGATAAATGAACATAAAATGTTGGAGATGAGGAGACATTGAAATTACAAGATCCATCTCATTTTGAATACACGAGTCTTACTTACATATGTGGGCTTGTAACTACCTGCTTAAAAAAAATATTTAAAATATACATACATTTTCTTAATAATTATATGAGCTTGTAACTGTTTGTCACTATACAGATATTTTTTTCGTGGTTGTTTCAAATACATTCTTCATCTAAAAACCCTTCAAAAATATTGAATTGACATGCATCCAATAATTTTTTGAGTTATTTATGTTGCTATGGGTAAGACCATTCTAACTATATCAAGCCTTTTAATCGGTGCAATTTGTTAGCAAATAATGTATAATGTACTACTTTGCAGTGTGTGGGGGTGTGTAATTGTTCAACCGCCCCTCTTCTATGCTCAGCCGCTTCCCTTCCTCTGCGATATATGCACCTGTTATTTCGAATAATAAGATATCCAGTTTTTATGCATTTTATATCCTATGGTATCAGAGCTGCGTTCTATGCTGGAAATATAATTTCAACTACTCCTCTTTGCCCTGTATCAGCATTGTATCATAGTCAATCTCAGCATTAAAGACAAATATTGAGGATAGATTTTGGCAAAGATTTGATTTGATTACTTATTTACTCATGCCAACTTTCACACATTCTCTGGATGATTCAAAATATATTATATTCAGTCCTTTCTCCTTCAGTCATGCTTAATTCTCTATATATTGTATGAGTCTTATTTTGTATGCACTCCCAAATGCTGTCCAGCTCGGCAGAGCTGTAAAGATAGAGAATGGTAGTTGCATGTTGATGTCTGAAAGAGCAGAAGCTCGAGTAATGTCATCGGAATGTTCAATGAGCAGCAATTCAGAAGATTTATAAAATCATCTATGTAACGTTTTTATTTAATCAATATATAGTTTTAGGTCTGCATTTTCTATTTTTCTCCTGCCATTGCATTCCTAAGCCTAGGTTAGAGATAGAATAAGAGATCCCTACCTGTTCAAATTCAAGTAGTCCACCAAGCTGAAGACAGTTAATTAATGCGAAGTACATGAGTTTCTTGAATTGCTGCTGAAATAGTTGTTTAAAGCTATTTGAAGATTGCATCTCACCCAAAGGATCACAGGGAAATAAAGAGTGATCACTGCTGTTAAAGTGTGGTGTATATAGCTGCTCAGCAGTCAAATTTAGAGCATGGTATTAGTTGCCGCTATTCAACTTTGCTGTGCAGCCAGAGTAGCCGATGGAGAGTTTAAAAGAATTCACAGTTTTTAGGAGTCATTGCATGCATGAGGAGATGCCCAGAATTTAAGGATGTTTGCAGTTTTAAAGCAAAATAAAAAGCAGTCAGAAGCTAGCTGCCAGTCAAGATCACTGTTTATAGAAACCGCTGGTCAGCCCTCTATTCTTGCTTGACTAATTCATATTTATTTCGTCACTACTTAATGCTTTCACTCTATAGTTAAATAAATTCTCATTTATTTAATTATTTGTTTTCATTTTCCTACTATAATTAAATAATTATTTTAATTAAAAGTCAACTTTCCCTCTCTTGCTATAATTAAATAATTTTTTAAATTATTTAATTATTCCTTCCCTCCTAAATTAAATAATTAAATTATAATTATTTAATTTACTCCAACCACCTCTTTTTTTGTGACAATCTTATCTCTTATTTCAATTAATTTCACCCAAGTGATAATGTTTTATTACCTTTTAATCTCCACCGTCCATCTTTAACTAAATCCTATTTCCCCCTAACCCTATTTCCTTTCTTCTTAAAGCAATCTCATCCATGGATCTCCATCATTCAATCTTACCCCTTCTTTCAAATTTGGGTTTGTATAAAAGAGACCTATCCCTTTCATTTCAAACCCTAGAGAGCCACGACCTCTGATATTTTATTGTCACTATCACTAAGGTTACAACCAAGAATATAAAGAAAAACAGAGAAGGTCAATGAAGGTTATTCAACCATGGCATATGAATTATGGTAATAGCGCGTCTGCGTCATTACGCAAGCATATAAAGAAAAATGGAGAAGATAAATTATGAAGTCCATTCAACCATTACATATGGATTATGGTAATATTGGTTTATTATTGTTTATGCTTCTATGTTCATTTATGCTTCATTAATGGATTAAGGTGTTTAGGGTTTAAGTTTTATTTATTTGATTGTTGATACTATTGATTCATACCTTTTACCTTGATTTCTACATATATAAAGAATGTATTATATGCAAAATTGATAATATTTTCCCTCAACTTTATGATATTTGCAGGTAAATGGTTAAGTAGACTAAATGATTCTTTCAATGTCAAAACTTTGGAGAGTGGATGAATCAACTTTAGAACCATTCAAGGAGCCTATTGAAGGAAACTTGGGTTTGGAAACCTATTTGAAGAGGGAGGTAAAGTTGAAATTCAAGTACTTGCAGATGATACTTCTAAGCCTACAATTCAATAGATGGATTGTGCAGATACAGATGCTGCACTTGAAGACTCACTTGTAAGTTATACATTTAGATATTTTTATTGTGTTATGAGGCTTTTCTTAAATAATTATATGTTGTCTTATAATTTATTTATTTTCAATAGTGGTCACAAGAAAATGGTAGATCAATATTTGAATGCACATACCGTTAAAATATATTTAAGAAATTGTACAAATGGCAGCAGGGAAATTCACTGTGGGAAAATTCACCATCAACAATTCACCTCAAGAAAATTCACGGCCATGACAAATTCAACTCATGAAAAATTCACTGCCATGAATTGCTGGTGGTGAATTTTCTTACAAATATTTGTTCTCTTAAACATTGATAGTCTTTAATATATTATTTTAAATTTATTTAGTCTAAGTTGGAAGATTCACTATATTTTTTTTGTCATATTTATACTTTTCTAATATTCTTATTACTTTTCCTTTTTGAACCTTTTTTTTTGTTTCTTTTCCTTTTGATGAGGCTAAGGAGATAGGATAGGCCAAAATATAAATGAACATATACAACAAGATTTAGGTGGTGATTTATATTTGCTATTTGGGTTCATTTTTTAGAAAAATATAAATATATACTTTCTTAAAATTTGAGAGCTTCTTCTTCTTATTAATTTTTTTCTGATAATTACATCTTTTTATCATAATTTTTATTTATGTATAATATGATTTATTTTGATTCTAATTTTTAGTGAGAATATAGATAATTATACAAATGTGCTATTATATTTGACTAGTGGTAAAAATATTTATATTATTAAAATTTGACGTTTTTATTTAAAATTTAATCAATATAAATTAAAAGATTCACTCTTCATTGTGATAATTATATTCTTTTCTCATAATTCTTATGTGGGGACTAGAGAGACTAGACCTGTGACTTCTTGCCTACAAGAAGATACTAGACCTATGAGCCCTTGTCTACAAGAGGAGGCTTTAGCCAACTAGGGGGAGACTGAATCTCATGAACTTTTTCTATAACAAATTTTTTTAATCAATCGAGCCAAGATCCCATGCCAAGATTTTTTTAATTTTTATTGTTATTATGATAATTATATTTTTTCATATTTTTACTTGCTTTGGATGTTAACTATTTTTATTTATGCTTTAAAGGTTTCTAATGAGAATTTTATTAATCAAATTAGAAGTGAAAAAATAATGATTTAGCTAGCAAGATTTTTTTTTTGTTGGGTAAATCACTATTGGCCTTAGACAGCCCAACCGTTACGATTTAGCTAGTAAGTTTAAAAAATAATATTTATGTTTACATTTATTCTTTTAAGTTCAAAAATTTAGTATCTTTTTTATTTAATATGACAATTAGATTTTCTCATAATTTATATTTATAACATTATTTGCTATAATAATAACTTGCGAAAACATCATAGATCTTGTTAAGAATGAATCAGTGCACAAATACATTTTAAAAAATAATTAATTAAATGTGACAATTATAGTTTTTCTCATAATTTTTATTTTTTATTTGAAATATTATTTTCTATAATAATAACTAGTGAAAACATTATAGATCTTATTAAGAATGAATCACTACACCATGGTTTTGTCAGTATGTTATATTTTTTGTTTAAATGCATTTAAAAAATATACAATGAGCTCGCAAGTTTGGTAGTATGCCATGAATTGCTAGTGGTGAATTTTCCATGGGGTGAATTTGTCAACCATTAGTCAATTGGTAAGATAGGTATATTTTTCAATGTGCTATATTTTATACATAATTTCCAACCTAAACCTACTACCAACGATTAAAAAAACTATTATATATTAAGAAATTAGTTCAAATATTTATATTATGTAAATTTCAACATTTTATTTCTACAATAATAAATTATTGGTAGTGAATAAGAATGAACCATTTATTCAGTTGATAGGTTGTATTTGCTGTTTGTATATCTATTAGAAAAATCTAGGAACTAGTTAGGTGCTAGTTAGAATTGGAGGATTTAACATAAGATGATATTTGATTTAGGACTAGGATTCATAAGTGCACCAAAAGAGGTAAATCACTTGTTAGGACAATGCATTTATGACGTCAATAGAAAGTGACATAAAACATGGAGGTGAAAGAACCAATTTTGTACTTTTCTCCTCTACATTTTTCCCTTACTTTAGTCTAAACATAAATCTAAGTGAGCAAACATTCCAACATAAAAATAAATAAAATTATATAATTTTTTTATACTATTAAAAAACAATTTGTAGATACGCTCATTTTGTCATCATTTTGATCGTGTTTGGGTGTCCATACTTATGTGAGAGAGATCCTATTATTTCCTAAGGAAAACTTAATATAGATTGGTAGTTAAGGAGGCATATTTATCAAATGCACATGAAGGCAAGTCCTAAGATTATGGAAATTAGTTCTTCAAAGGGGTAATTATTAACTAATGAAAGTAGAGTGTTTTTTATTTTATTGTTTGAGGGTTCAACTCAAGTAGGTGGGATAGAGCTTCATGTGTGAAAAGAGTAGCAAGCTAGGTGGAGGCAATGAGGAATCAAGTATTTGGTGATGATAATCTTGTGGAGTGAAGGTACCTTAGTGCTTGATGAAGGGATCATCAACCCTTCTTCATCAATTAAATAATCTTAGGAATTAAACCCTCTTAAAGGATGGTGATCCAATAATTTGGATGAAGTTAACATTTGAACAATCAATGCCATGTCATTGTATCTTGTAGAGATTTTCCAAGTAGTCCAATCAAGGAATTTTCCATCAAACTAGTACAAAAATTATTTTATAAATACTATTAATCTGTATCATTCTTTTGAATGTTTTGGATATTATGGGATGCCTTGGAATCTTGGTTAGTGGATGAGGCAATTTATAGGATTTACTTAACCCATTTGGAGCCTCATAAATTTAGCTATAAATATTGTATTAGTAAACAATGTGAAGATTTAATCAAAAGTGAAATTTGTTTAAATATTTAGGTTTCCCAAAAAATAGTACAATTTTAAAATACTGGCACCTAATTTTATGTTTGGATGGAAAAGCTATGCCCCATAGAATATCTTGATAAAAGTGGTTATCGAAGTTGCCAGTTGGCATTTTCTTGAGTGATCTAACCATTACTGGAAGGGGTTGAAGAGGCATATTATTTTGAACTTGAAAGTTAAAAATAGGCTAATCGTCCTATAAGTAGATAGGGAGCCTAAAAAGAAACAACAAATAATTTTATCTATCTATCTTTTGGTAATAATCTTGTATAATTTTGTGTGGTAGTTTTAAGGAGTTATTGTAAGTCTTTTTTATTCTTGGAGAAGGTTTAATACTCTTGTTGAGAGCATATAGAGCCATTATGGAGAGTATGTGATTTTTAATTTTTTAAATTTTTTTCTTGAGTGTTGTAGAGCCCTTTAGTTATTCTAGAGCTTGTTGAGGCTGAGTTGGCATTTATAAAGCCATAATGCTTCACCTATCCATAGTAGAATGGAAAGTAATTTCTTCCTGGACTAGAGATTTTCTAGTTAGAGCGGGTTTTGTTTAGGTGAACTTGTATGAGGAATGTCCAAATTTATGGAGCACTACTAAATATTGATGTAAGAAAAGATAAAATTATGCGTTATAGAGCTCTTCAATGGTGCTAGAGCTGTTAAGGTTGAGTTGGCCTTTGTAAACTCATTGTTCCACTAGAGAATTTTGTGTGATAAAAAATTGATATTATTTGTGTATGGATCTCTACTATGATGTGCTTTTATTACTTTTTATATTTGTAATCCATTAAAAGTTGTAAAGGTAGTTTTAAATTATATTATTAGATCTTGCATTCAAGAATCTATTATTGATGAACTTGTGTGATGAATATCCTTCAAATTTATGGAGCACTACTAAATAATTGTATAAATAAAGATAAAAATTATTGAACACACTATATCATTGTAATAACTAATACTTTTTCTAGTATCATATTATGCATTCAATATAGATAAATTTATTAGAAAGAGTGCATGTGAAAGCACCATCAAGCTTATCAAAGTTATGGCTTTATAAAAAATGTTAATTGGAAAAAAAAACATATACATAACAAGATTTTTTCTCTCTCTGCATTACTATGCTTGCTAAAATGGGAGGAGAAAGAAAAAGAGTTGAGCCGGAAAGCTTCGAGATGAAAACAAGAAACACTAAAGCGTGGAACAAAGTTAAAAGTGGGGGTTTACTCCCTTTTCTAGAGAAACTCCATGGGTCTAATTAGGAAGCAACAGGGCTTTTTGAGAAGAATTGGGACAATGGGGAAATGACCCTTTTTGGCAGGAAAGTCAAGCTTGATGAAAATCTCATTGCTGAAGCGACTGGTATGTCTACTGAAGGACACAAATTTTTCCGAGACAAGAATTTCTCTGATTAAGCAGTGGTCAGATTTTCAAAGAAAAAAAAGGAAAAATTGAAACTTGTGAAATTTTCCAACAGTCACTTCGAGGTCGACACCATTAAAGCTCTCTGGAGAAAATTTCTTCACGTCATTATGGAGTATATCACCTTGGATGGTCAGTTCACAAGGGTCTACAACTATCATTTTTCCTTGCTCAATCATTTTTTCTATAAGGTCAGGGTTTCTCTCCCCTACTATTTACTCTGTTCCTTAAGAAAAAGTCTGGAAGACCATAAGAAAAACCCTAAAAGATATCCTATATTACATACTGGTCTGATAAGGTTAATTTTTGAACATTTCCAGAATCTGTCGGCCCCTACTAACCTGGATGCCTCTTCGGCATCTGAGGAGGATGACACTGAACCTAGCTGTTCGGGGAATATACCAAATTTGAGTCTGGTAAGGACGGTCCTAGATCCGCCCTCTGTCCAGACTGGCAAGAAAATCCAAATCCATAATCCCCAGCCAGTTAAAGTCTGCCCTGCTTCTGAGCCTGGAAGCTCTACTCCCAAAGCCAAAGGTGCTGGAAAAAAATTCCCTGTTAAAAACCTTGTTTCGTATTCTGAAGATTCTCCTGAATATGAGGATTCTGGCGCAAATAATAATTCTTCCTCTGTTGTCCCGTCGACGTAAAGAGATGTTAGAACTGGATCCCCTAGAGCCTCTGACCCTGCTAAAAGTTGCCCCAATCTTGATAGGGAACCTACTACTGATTTTCTGGGCATAGCTAGGAATAATGTTGTGGACCATTTCAGAATGTCAAAATGGGTCTTTCATGAAATTAATGACCTAAAAATTAAAAACTCTGCCCTCCAGAGTAAATTTGAAGAAGTGGGAGCTAAGGTTTTCGCGTTATGCAAGAAGGATGAAGAGCGTAATGAGAACATTGCTAGTAAAGAGATCCAAGACAATACGGGTAAGGACAAAAGGATAGAAATTGACTTGGAAAAAATAAAAAATATTGTGAAGATAATCACTGAACATAATAACAAAATGGCAAGACATAATGCTATCATTATCAACGCAATGACTGGAAAAATGGATAAAGCTCAACAGGGGTCCTTGGTTGTTGATTTGGAAGAGGTGAAAGATAAAAACCGGGAAGAGGACATTGGGATTTCGAAGAGAACCAGGGCTAATCTGAAAAGGAAGGCACCCCCTACGCCACAGATGATTCAAAATTTCAAGAAGGGTGTCCAAGATATGCAGGATGTGGAGGTCGAGACTGAGATTATTCCGAAGACTCTGGATTAGTTGATGTTGGTTTTTTGGTCTGCGCTTCAGCTGGTTCTTAGGTTGTCCTTCCTGGCTCTTTTTGGCCGATTTTTCTTTTTCTGAAGCCTGTTTAATTAGTTGGACTTTTTAGTCCTCTCCTTTTTTATGTTGTAAACTTTGTGGTTTCGGGTCCCTGTAAAACCCATTTTTTCCTTTATCAAAAACAATGGGAGGGGTGCGAGACATCAAGAGTAAAGCATCATGTACACATAGTCATTGTCAACTAAAAACTTAGAAATATCATTGTGAGAGTATGATTTTATGACAATGAGGCCAACATTTTGGATATGATTTAGACAATTATCATCACGAATCAGTTATTTTTGAATCCATCATTACTGTGTACAAAGGAGGATATATAGAAAGTTTATGTCTAAAGGATATGAATGTAAGTTGTACGCTCAATAATAATTAATTTAGACGTCTAATGGAATGATAAGATAATCAATAATAATTAGATACTAAATTAATTTATGAGCTCAATGATAAGATAATAATTGTGGCACCCCCTATGATAAGATAATAATTAGATACTAAATGAAAAGATAATCATTGTGGCACCCCATATGCCACAATGATTCAAACTTTCAAGAAGGGTGTCCAGGATATGCAGGATGTGGAGGTC